>JBBIGC010000033.1:3596493-3632883 GCA_037576955.1 Lepidarchus adonis
ATATACACTTTATTTTTTATATTTTTGTCACTAGTGACACTTCATAGCCCTATTACAATTGTAGTGAATGAGGCCAGGAGCCATCCCCCCATTATTTGTGGTTTGAGATCTGATCATAGGTTGATCATAGTACAACCTGATTGTTTATGCCTGATTTTTTACACCTGGCTTTTCATCCAGCCTAGTAAAATCGGGTAATAATCTCATCAACAAAAATGCATGTTGGTACAAGGGGTGAGATGCAACAAAATAGTCTTGCTTCAAAAGTATAGAGGGGGAAAAAACATTGCCCACCTCTTAGCCACAGCAACATGGTCTGAAGGTTGTCGTATGTGCATGTGCTTTACTGATTTGAATTCCCTTGTGTTTTCATGTGACTTTTTTCAGAACGGGCTGCCTGACACCCAAGCCAAGTTCCATATTATGTTCCTTTTCTTCGCCTCTTCCATGTTCTCAGTCAGTCTGGCTTCACTCTTTGCCTATCACTGTTGGCTTGTCTGCAAAAACAGATCTACCCTGGGTGAGTTGGATAACCTTAATTAGTATTAGATTTGATCAACACAGTAGGAAATTGTGTTTTTCTGGCTTTGCTAACCAAAGCCATTGTCCCTGTGAATGCAAGACAGGTCTTGTCTCAGTGTTGTCATTATTTATACTGGACAAAATAGCATTGCCAGTTTTACAATATATAGGTACGTCTAGAAAAATATAATATTGTGAAAAAGTTCAATATTTCTTGACATTCTTTTCAAAAAGTGAAATTTATATTGTATATTGTATAGTTTCATCACAGCCTTATCTTGGAATTTCAATGATTATGGCTTACAGATAATAAAACCCAAAATTCAATATTCAAAAGTATGTGGTTTAGCATTGTCTTTCTAAAACATGCAAAGAAGAAAAAAAGTTAATTTAATAGGAGCATATGTTGCTCCCAAACCTCTATATACTTTTCAGCATTGATTGTGCCTTTCCAAATGTACAAGCTGCCAATTCCATTGGCTGTAATGCACCCCCATACCATACCATCAGATATTTTACTACTTCAGTCACTGCATGGTCATTTTTGCTTTGTGCCTCTGGTCGTTGTCATGTTGAAAGGTGAACATCCTGCTCATGTTCAGCTCTGACAGAGGGTTGCAGGTTTTCTTTAAGAATTTGAAATTTTGTCCCATACGTATTCCTTCTACCCTAACGAGAGCCCCAGGCCCTGATGCAGAGAAACACTCCCATAACTGGATGCTGCTTTGCTCTATGTGTGGTGTGTTGTGGATGGTTAGCTGCATTAGATTTCTGTCAGGTAGGTATTGAGGCCAAATTCGAAGTTCATCTATAATCTTCAAGATCCATTCTGGAAAAGATCAACCTAGCCATAATGTGCTCTTTTTTGAGAAGAATCCTCCTAAACAAGCCACAGTTGTTGAGTGAAATTGTTGACTCATGCACACAATGACCACTCTTTGGCATAAAACCCTGTAACTCCTTCAAGGTACCTTACCTTACCTTATTTTACCATCCAATTTACCATCCTGCTGTTCCAAGTGTAGAGGGATGGCCAGATCCAGGGTGGGTCCTAGTAGAAAGTTTCCACATGCTACCTGTTTAGTATGGCTTTTAATGTGCTCCTTGGGATTGATAAAAACCTTTAAAAAAATTTATCTATCTATCCTATCCCTGACATCTTTTGAAAGTGGCTTGCCACCCATAGTCAGTTGTTTGCTGTCAGTTGCACACCCGACTATGGTCTGCACACCCGACTATGGTCTGCACACCCGACTATGGTCTGCACACGCAACTATGGTCTGCAATGGAAATGGTGGTTACTTTCATCGGATTGAGTTTACAAATATTGCTTAGTATGGGGTGAGCCTTTAGTAATCTCAGTTTTTTATGTTTCGTTTGTATTTTGTTTTATTCTTCTGAACTGTAGCTGTGATATCTTTCACTTGGATGTTATAGATTACATTGAGTAAGTAAAGCTGGAAAATTTGGTTTGTGTCTTTTCAATAAAAGTTGTAAAGCAAAGAAATGGGAATATTTTAATGGGGGTGATTCTTTTCTATACCCACTATATATTTTGTCCCAGTTGGCAAAATGTATGTCCAAAAGCATTCTGACATACCTTCTTATAAAAAGTAGTCACTTTTTGGTGCAAACATTGTTGCCTCAGCTGTTCAGCTGTGTTCAGTAGAAAGGGGTGCTCTAGAGAAAGCTCTCATTAGGTCATTATGCTAATGTCAAGCATCCGCTCGAAAAGTATAAAGCACATCAGTATTGGGGAAAATTGTGGTTTAGTGTTTTGGACTCTTGTGGATGGAGGATCACAGGTTTAAGTCCTGACCCAGGTACCACTCAGGACCCTTCCTGATCCTGATACACTGTTCCTCAGGCAGCTTTCATGGTTAACCATTGCTCCACATGCACATGCGACTTTGTTATTATGCACTTTTAAATTTCATTCTCCGTATTTTTCATGAACATGTTTTTTCAAGCAGAACATGGTGCAGCTATCATGCAAGATTTTTTTAGTGCTGTAAATGTGTTGAGGGAGGTTAATGAGAATTTGCTATTTTTCTCCTCTTAGAGGTCTTCCGTGCACCTGCCTTCCGTCATGGAACTGATAAGAACGGCTTCAGTCTTGGAGTCAGCAAAAACTTTCGCCAAGTCTTCGGTGACGAAAAGAAATACTGGCTTCTGCCAGTTTTTTCCAGGTATGTCATCTCACACAACATCTCAGTGTACATGACTGTAGGCCCTGCATGACTTTAAACTTTTTCTTCATTTTGTGTTATAATGGCAGCCAGGGTGACGGTTGTTCCTTCCCCACCTGTCTGGTGAACGCTGACCCTGAACAGCCTTCCTCACCATCTGGACATACTGCTGTCAAAAGGTTCACATCCCTTTCTTATGATCAGTGACTGTTTTGTTGTTCATTGTTGAGTTCACTTGGAACATTGACCACACAAAACAAAACCTTTAAGTACGCTGGTGTTGTACTTGTTGCAATTTCACCTACAGTCTGCGATGATTCGCATAGTTGCTCTTTTGTTTTAATGATGTCTGTCATCTCTTGCTACTTTTGGTTGACTCTTAGTGATGGAGAAATCCATTCGTTTCCTGCTAAACCTCTGCGAGAGTCTCAAAGTCGACTGCTGAGTAATGGACAGACATGGTCGGACAGTGAGGGGACAGAGGATAAAGACAGACACGGTGAGTGTGTTAATCCTACCGCTGTCATTTCCATGTATTAAAAACAGAGAAAGCATTTGATGTTGAAATATATTGCTGCTTTATATTCTGAGCTTTATTAAAAGTCTGAACTCTCTAATCTTGAAGATTTGAATGTAAAGTAGGTAATAAAACCCAGATGACAAAAATATGAATGCAGTAAAAGCTAATAAAGGTCATACAGAAAGCCCTGCCTTGGGATCCATGAGAGTAGGTTTTGTTTAAAAACAAAGTGTATTTTGTTGTCTCCAATCTCATGACTTGGGATTTTGTAGATGTGGTATCATGAACTAAAATGCCTCATTTGTACTCTATGGCTGATCCACTGTTCTTATGACTGCTTACACAACACTGTTCCAATGAAAATGAAATCATTGTCATATACACCAATCAGCCGTAGCATTACACCACTGAAAGGTGAAGTGAATAATACTGATGATCTCATTTCAGTGGTGCCTGTTAAGGGGTCTGAAGGCTGACTGCAGCCTGTTCTGATCCCGCAGAGGAAGTACTGTATCACAAATTGCTGAAAAAGTAAATGCTGGCTGTGATAGAAATGTCTTTTACCCAAAGCGCCACATTAGCATCAGAACTGGACCATGGAACAATGAGAAGATCATCGCTAGGTGGTCTATTCCATCATGTTAACAGCCACATGCATGAATGTCAAAGAAGGCAAGTCGGCAGAAGCAGTGTGATGTTCTGTTAGGGACACCAGGCGTCCCTGGCATGTGAAACTGATCACTTACCTAAATTTGCTCAGAATTAGTTTATGAAAAATGACAAAAACTTCAAGACGGCCTCTGAATTCTCCAGATCTCAGTCCCATCGAGCATCTGTGGAGTGTGCTAGACAAACTATACTGAACCACAGAGTCCCTACCTCACAACTGTAAAAGATCTGCTACTAACAACTTGATGCCAGACACTGCCCTGACCAGTCTTGTTGTTTTGGCACCTCCATGGGGACCTAAGCAGTAATTGTAATGTTATAGCTGATTAGTGTATTGTCCGTACATTTAAAAAACACATGTAATATATTTTCATTATGTTTTTTATGGAAGTATACCTTTAACGCAATGTGATAAATTATTACAGCCATACAGAGCACATTGTTTACATTAGATTCTGCTTCTTGTCATTCCTAACAGGAACAAGTAATCCAGCTATGACTATTGAAAAGGAAACGTAGTCCTGTCATTTAAGGAAATAAGGTTTGCATTTTTTTATTGTCTTCTTTTGCATACTCCATTCAACTTTATGGGCATAAAGCTTCGAGTTGTTAAGTGACAGCCTCGAAACCTTAATGATTTAGAGCTGACAAAGAGGAGTGAACCAAAATTCCTCCTGCTATGTGCACAAACCTGGATATCAGCTACAAGAAACATCTGATTTCTGTTCTTGCCTACAAGGGTTTTGCTAGGGAACACTTATTTCACTCAATGAAATGAAAATCCATTAATATATAATGTTATTTTCTGGATTTTCTTTTTGATATTCTATCTCCCACTGTTAAAATAAACATCCTATTAAAATTATAGACTGTTAATTTCTGTCAGTGGGCAAACTTACAAAAGCGGTCAAATAATTATTTCCTCCACTTTGTTATGTTGTTCTGGTGCACAAGTTTGCCTCATCCTTTTTCTTTCAATGATCTCTTACTACTTACTCTTACTGTGCAAATATACACCATGACTGTGATAAAGAAATCTTGACTGCTAGTGTAGCCGGTGATGTAAAGGCACATAAAGTAATGATGTTTATGGAAGTCTATTTCACCAGCTAGTGGAAAAACAAAAAAAAATCAAACAGTTTCTCAGGAAATCACCTGAGAGCAGTTGTTTTTCAAAAGTCCCAGAAATCATCAGAATTGGGTTTTCCTAGTCTTCAATTTAGAGGTCATTGTGGTGCCACAAAAAAAATAAAAGGCAAGCAAAACTATTCCCAACACAGGAAACCATGGTAAAAAAAAAATTTATTATCTTTGTTAAAAAAAAGCATGCACAGTAATCTAAAAACCTTTTTCTGTCAAACATCAAGAAACATTTGTTGTCTAAGTGATAATAAATACAGTGTGAAAATGACTTTTTTTTTTCTCCTTCATTAGTTCCCTCTGTGGTCATGCGCTTTGACTGTGGAACAGTGAAGAACGGTCTGTGTCCCAAAAAGGCGTTCCGCTACGGTGCCATTGAGTTTCTATCTAATTGCTTGAGTAGGGCGCTTCATTGTAAAAGCTGACTGTGCAGGATTCCCAGTATGTATATTCATGAGGATGTTAGGAACCATAGAGTCCTTTGTACTTTGTGGAGACGTGGTGTATGTACACTGTGCCTAAAGACAAAACTCACTGAAACAGTTGCACTCTGGGTGACATTTACCTTGCACACTTTATGACCGAGTTGGGAGAACTCATAACCATGATTTAAAATGATCACCAAAGTGATTGTTTATAATCAATGCCTTGATGATACATTTGTCTGGTGGTGATTGTATTTAAGGCTGATTTTTATACCAATCTGGGATGAGACGTTATTTTGTGCATGCGGCGTGGTGCATATGTATATGTTAGATTTCAGATACTAAACCAGAATGCCCATACAACAACCTGAGGCACTGTAATGCATACTGTGATAGCTGTGTCGTGACGTGCTGTCAAAATGCAGTAGAATTCTTTCAGACAATTTTTTTAATGTCTTTCTTGTTGGCATGTGTCGGCAAATATATTTGTACTTGTATCTGCTGATAGCCAGTGTTTCCTGGCCCTCGTTGTAAATTAAGAACTGCATATAATTTGTTATACTCAAGGTCTTTGCTATAGCAGTTAAAAAAAAAACCCATTTTGCTAAATTGGCATATTATGGGCTCTCGCTTAACTTTCCCAAACCTTAAACATGATTCTGAGTTGTGCAGGACCAAATGAACAGGTGAGATTTGAACTAAAATCGTCTCTGTGGAAAGAATTAAGCGTGGCCTGCTTTAGAGCAACGAGAAGTTTTGACCTCATAAGCACAGAAAGAGAAAACATTGTTCGCACTTTAGACTACATGTGAATATACTTAATCCTGCTTGCAGTATTATTATGTTTTTCAGTGTGATCAACAGTGCTGGTGCAAGAATACACTTAGAAAGTAAAGATGTTTCTACCGCAATTTGCAGGCGTTGAAAATAATGTTATTATTTAGAATGGTTATGCCTACACTATTATGGCACTGAATGTTTATATAAGATCATTTATTTGGCTGCAAATACAAAATCAGAGTATAAAGACACCATGCTTGAAGTCAGGTATGATGTTTACAACTTCAGAACACTTGTTCTGGTTTTGATGAGTGGTTGTAATTTTCCTAAGGGCTCTCTAACACTTTGATACTGCTTTTCATTTATTATGGTTCTAAGAGTATTGCATGGTATGGGACATTAATAATGTAACCGTGTTTTTTTCACCAAGGCATATTGAGGAACACAGACTTGCCAAGACTTTCTAACTGTACCAAGGTGTTTTTTATGTGCCTGTTTGTAGTCTTTTTTGTGGGGTTGTTTAACATAAGACTGACCATTATATCCCATAAACCGTACAGTATAGCCCATAGCCTGACACAATGATGAAATCCATTCACTTGTAAATGAAACCAGACTATGACACTGTACCAAATGAAACTATACTGTACTGTTCTACATAACCTGTTTTATTTCTCATGCATTATTTATGGATGAGGCTATACCATGGATGTGGATGATTGTCTTCAGTTGAAATAATAAATCCAATGTTTTATGTAACTCTTTGTGGTGTTCAGGATTCTTTGTTAAACAAGCCACTTCATTGTGTATTTTTTAGGGCACTTTACAATTGTATTGCAATAGTATAGTCATTGCTGAAAGTTGATTCTGGTGAATTCTTCTGGCCCAGCAGGACCAATGAAGTGTTTAAAAACTGCATCTGCACGCACGCACGCACGCACGCACGCACACACACACACACACACACACACACACATACCCCTCATTATCATGCTGTGCGAAGAATGATCTACCACCCAAATTACATTTACTGGATTTGGCAGACACTCTCATCCATAGCATTAGACCCACAATTCTCTAACCTACAGGGCACAGCTGCCCATGGTACCATGACACCTGGCCCACCACTGAGGAACAGAATAAAGTGGAAAACAAATGGACTAGTCTGTAACTGCAAACTACAAAGTGCATGTAAATAGGTAATCTAAAAACATTAAAATATAGAGAACATTTTCAATTCCTTTTAGAAAGTGAAATCCATATATAGATTCATTACACAGAGTGAAATATGTCAAGCCTTTATTTCTTGGAATTTCGATGATTTTGGCTTACAGATAAGGTCAATAAAAATATATATATATTGTAAATGCTTCTAAAAGTATGTTAATTCCTATGCACTCAGTACTTGGTCGTTCCTCCTTTTGAATGAATTACGGCATCAATGCAGCGTGGCATGGAGGCGATCAGACTGTACTGCTGAGGTGTGATGGAAGCCCAGGTTGCTTTGATAACAGCCTTCAGGTCGTCTGCATTGTTGGGTCTGTTGTCTCTCATCTAGGTCAGATGAGTTTGCTGGCCAATTAAGCACAGTAACACCCTGGTATTTGAACCAGCTTTTGGTTCCTTTGGCTGTGTGGGCAGGTGCCAAGTCCTGCTGGAAGATGAAATCATAATTCATAAAGCATGAATCGCTCTAAGATTTCCTGGTAGATGCTGCGTTGACTGTGAACTTCAGAAAATACAGTGACCAACACCAGCAGATGACATGGCCCCCAAATCATCACTTACTGTACAATCCTGGACTTCAAGCAACATGGATCCTGTGCCTCTCCACTCTTTATCCAGACTCTGGGACCTTGATTTCCAAATGATATGCAAAAATTACATTCATCTGAAAAGAGAACTTTGGACACTGAGGAACAGTCCAGTGCATTTTCTCCTCAGACCAGGTAAGACGCTTCTGACGTTGTCTCTGGTTCAGGAGTGGCTTGACTTGCAGCATTTGTAGCCCATGTGTAGAATTTGTCTGTGCGTAGTGCTCCAGCCTCAGCCCACTCATTGTGAAGCTCCCCAAATTTTTTTTAGGGATTTTGCTTGGCAAACCTGTGAAGACAGTGAATTTAGGGTTTTATTATCTGAAAGCCATAATCATTTAAATAATATAGATTGAAATAATATAATTTCATGATGTTCTAATATTTTTTAGATGTAGCAGTATGGTAGGATGATCTGACAAAGGTCAATGAGTGTAGATACAAGATACCTGTACTTAATGAAGTGGCTCACAAGTGTATTCTCCATACACTGGAGGTTGGATGTATGAACACTCCACCATATGCAGGAGAGCATTCAAAGCACCAACACACCTTCAAAAACAAGGCCCACAACTTTTCAGATGTTAGAAAATCTGAGGCCTTTATTTACAAAAGCTCTAAAAACAGTCACCCTTGATATTGCATATTCTCACAGATATTATACACATTAATGGAGTGGAGAGGGAAAAGGGTCATATATTGTTTTCATCATTCTCCAGAGGCGACATTCAACAAAAGCAGGGTCCATGCAGTTCACATCTCTGGAAAAGCTCAGACCATGATTCAAAACAGTATTTATTCAAATCCCATCAGTACATGCAGCAGATCTAGGCAACACAGAATCGTAAAGCAAAAAACCCAAACAGCACAAAATGTGCATGATTGAAAAACCAGTGCTACAGGTAAATCTAATTCCAATGACAGAGTACTTGAGGTGGTTAAGATCTTTTTCCTTTGTAAGAAGCGTAATGAATAAAAGGCTTTGAATTTATACTAAAATACTACAAAACCTTTAAGTCACTTTTAAAAATGAAACGAAGACTGTCTTGATACAGAAGAGGTTCTCTCACTTCAGTTAAATAGTGGCAGTTATGCATCACTCCCCTTGGTTTGTGGTAAAATCTGTGCTAGCCCAAAATAAAGGTAAAATCAGTGCAAGGCTTCACTCGTGCCAGTAAGTGCCTGAATATTCGCCTGTGTATTTCTGTGAGCCTCTATCTGTCCCAAGTTGCTACAAATAGTGAAAAGTAGGTGTAGAAGGAGGAGTCTCTGTTCAAGGAACAACCATGTAGTTAACTGGAATATCAGGGTTTGTTGAATTAGTCAAAGCACCGTTCAACAAAGAATGAGAATGAACGTAATAAATTAATGATAAAAAACATAAAATGTAGCTAAATATTAAGGCTGAGCTTTGCGGGGGAAAAAAATAAAACACCCATTTTTTGTCTATTGTCATAAAAGAACATTTTGTGACAAAAGTTTAACATAGAGAAGGCAACAAAGTGGAGGAAGTTCTTTCAGCTTTCCATCTAAAACCAAGAGTCTCATTGGAGCTTTAAAGTGCAAATTCCTATTGAACATTTTATGAAAACTAAAAATCCCATGTTTTAAGCCCTGCAGGTGAAGATTTCTACAGTGAGGTGGTTCTTGTGGTGTCATGACTGCTGCTTGTTGGCCTCCTCCTCATAGGCATTGCCGGTGCCGTTCTGGACATAGGACGAGCCGGAGCCCAGTCCGTACAAGTGACCACAGTACTTAGCATCATCAATATGATCCTCAAAAAACATCTGAAATGACAGGAAAGCACAAATAGAAATGCATGGAAAGAGGTGTACATCTTTTAAACAGCATGCAGTAGTTAAGTAACATGCTTGAATGTGTGTTCTTTGCCATGATTTCATGAAAATAAAAGAAATATGAAAAGTTTTATTGTTATAAACAGTTATATAAAACAATAGAACATTGCAGGTTATATTTTCTCCTGGAAAAGTTGAAGTGTACACATTAGTTGATTTGAAATGTAAAAATAATATATTTAGCATATTATAATAATGAAAACTACACCTTTAAATGCTGAAAATGTCCATTCAAGTATTATGGTATTTCAGACCTGCAGCTAGTAACACAGTCACACACAACAGAAGCCAAACACCCAAAACACCATACCACTGCGGTCTATAAATCTATGTATGTGAAATGAAGAATATGTATTCTATAATGTGAAAATGACACTCTACAGTGTACAACTGAAACCAGGAATTCAAACTACAGTGCACAGTTTTTATTTTATTTAACTTACTGGGAAATGAGGGGGAAAAGCTTTTGCATTTTATGTTTTATTAATTAAAAACAAATCCACAGCATGTGTGTATGTAAATATAAAATGAACTTTCTGTAAAAGATGTAAAATGACCAAACATTGATCAGTCATTTACATATGACTCTACAGGGGTCCTCGAGTTACGTCTGGGTTTTGTTCCTCCGAATGTAATGCAACACAAATTTCGATGCAAGTCGGAACTCAAGCATGTAATGATGCTGCAGAGGCTTTATTGAGCAGCACTGTGCTTTATTAACAGCAGCAACATGCATGAACGAGTAACACGCATATACCAAACAACAAAGCATTTAGGAAATGTTGCTCCAGACAGAAAAGCTCTTTTTAATGGCTTCAACATGAAACCAAGTACCACCACAGCGGTTAACACACTTGAGAGCTGACACTGACAGTACCTTAGCACAGTGCACTATTAACCCACCCCCCCCTCCCCCTCCCCATCTCACCCACCAATGCACACAAACTTTTATTCAACACTAATGGTGAATAAAACAGCAACATCAATAACAGCAATAAACAGCCCACTGCACAGCACCCTCTTTTTCCCCATCCCTACACACGCATGCACGCAGCTCGTGGCAATCCTCCATTACCGTAAAGCATTTAGCAGACATTCAATTTAATTATTTATTTTGCCGCTTTCAAATAATGTACAAAATATTTCTGCAAATGTTGAAATATAAAATGTAATATAGATGTGCAATATGTGTAATTTGTTAATTACAATTTTCTTTTTGTTTTCAATGACCAATTAAAATGTATTTTGTGAATACAAACAAATTTTAAATATGATGGTCACAACACCTATAACATCCCTATAAGAAAACTTTTATTTTGGAACTGCTGATACTAATGAATTAAATTGTTCAAGTTGAATTTTTGCACATTCTTGTTTGATAAGACTTCAGCTGCTCAACACTTTGTGCACTGCAACGAGGCCAAGCAACCAGAGGCACGCTGTGTCTACAAAGCCACACTATTGAAGTACAAGCATAATGAGGCCCGCCACCATCTCGCTGAAATAACCATGACCTCACAGGAAAAATGTTATAATGTTGATGAGAGCTTGTATCTCTCTAAAAGTCCAACATACACCATGGCCTCAATGGGATGTTCACATGTACCCTCCCATGCCATGGTGTGGAGATGTGGACTAATATGACCAGAGCACATGCTTTCACTTTAGGCTTTTGGTTCGAGCTGAGTCAGCAGTGTTTCTGCATGAAACAGTGGTTCCTGGTCTTGTCCTACACACACTGCGATTTCTCCAGATTCCCTGAATCTTTTCACAATAATATATACTGTAGATATACCGTACTGTAGATATTCTCTTTCAGCTGAGAAATGTTTTTAAAACTTACTGACATATTTGCTTACAGCTTCCATGTTCTTTACTTTTCACTCTTATTTTGCCCGTAATAAATTTTATGTACACACAAAATACAATCAACTGGTCAGTGAAAATAGTCAAATAATTTTAAGACAATTAATACATTTTCCAAAATGTCCCAACTTTTCCAGGAAATTATGTTTTTATGCTCAAAAATATTACAATTTCACAAACAAGCAAGGGTAAAATTCAGATTTAATTTCTGAGCTGTTACAGTAACAGTAGCCTGGGATTGTTGAATGAGATTTCTTATATGCAAGTTACTTTATTTGTAAAAAGATGCTGTCTAGAGAATTTTATCAATAAAAAAACCCAAATATGCACATCACATAAGAAATGAGCAAAATTCATCAGACAAGAGAATAGTTAAACATCAGCTCTTAATGGGATAACTACAGACATGCCTGCAGTTACAGAATGAACACTGACAGCTCAGCACAAACACGCATGCTTACTAAAATACTGAATGGGCTCGGTCATGTGGAAAAACACTTAAGCTTGTATTTAGAAGACTGGTAAAAATCTACACACATGAGCTGCCATCTTGTAAACTGCAGGCAGATGAGCCATTTTACTCAATTACACTAAACAGTCTCATCATAAATCATTTCACAAATTACAACCTACCTCTCTCATTTTAAAGAAGGCCATTCCTGTGAGGAGAGAATCTGAGCCTGCCTGATGCTGAGGCCCAATCCTCTCCAACTCCAGCTGCTCAGCTACCTCCTGCAGGCCACCCTGTTCATAACACAACAGTCACCTGCTTTGAATGCACAATGATATCAGTGCAATATCAGTATCTGTAGATAAATGCTTAAACATTTCAGCTTTGAACAGTTAATGCTGATTAGTATAAAAAAATAACTTAAAGCAGAGTATGTAGACAGTGCTGAGCTACTAAGCTAAAATTACTGCATAATACTAATTCCGGTGGCTATAGCCCCAGTGTTAACATGTGTCCATCTCTAATAAGATGTTGTGACAACGATAAAATCTTACAAATACAGATAAAAAAGGTGGCATGCCTTCAGGTTTTTACAGCTCTTCATGAGGTATTTCACATCATAGATGATCGGGAAAAACAATCGAAGGATCTCAAAGAAGTCAACTTCTTCCTCAGGTAACTTGGAGTTGGAGAGAATTTTGATCAGGTAACCAAAGTCATAGCCACTAAAACAGAAAGAACAAATATAATTTCAACTAAAAATTCAAGAATAAAGGCTACAGCAAACACAACAAATTGTCACAAAACACCAAAAAACTGCTCTGATTTAAACTTTTTTTTGACGTCACAAACACCCATCAACAGATATCCATCTGTTTACCTTACAGAAGTTTAGCTCTGATCCATTCAAGCTGGTGTTGTAAGAATTTTCAGCTTGGGCTGCTTTTTGAATTGAGACACAATACAGGTGGTCCTCAACTTACGAAAATGTGTGGTTACGATGCTGACGCAAACTTTTTTTTTTTTTTTTTTTTTTTTAAATGGTGTGAAAAGTGAAAGTACCTTAATAAAACGCTCAGATAAGTGCAATACAGAGCCTTGCAATCAGATTACTAATGCAGATTCACGTTAGAACTAAAGGGGCTCTCCCTAAACTTTTCCTGTGCAGTTGGAAGCAGTGCTGTCTCTGTCCTGGAATTAAGAGGCTAGACCAATCCTTGAAAACAACCCCATATCGTTATCCCTTCTTCATTAAACTGACAGTTGACAGAATGTTGTCAGGTAAGCAATGTTCTGCTGGCATCAATGAAAGCCAGACTCACCCATCAGTCTACCAGACAGAGAATGTGATTTGTTACTTTAAAGGATACATTTCCACTGCCCCAGAGTCCAGGGATGACATGCTATAAACCACTCCATCTGACGCTTGGCACTGCAGTTATTAATGTGAGGCTTGCATGCAGCTGCTCAGCCATGAAACAATATTTCATAAAACTCTAGGCACACAGTTTCTGGGCTGATGTTAATGTCAGAGGAATTTTGGAACTCAGGAATTATTGAGTCAACACAGTGCCTTTTATGCAATAAGTGCCTCAGCATTTTGTGACCTCAGTCTGTTACTTTACATGGTTTGAAACTTTGCACTAAACACTACTTTTCTGCAATAGTACCACTAACAGCTGACCCGGTCAATATCTATCAGGGAAGATATTGACTTACTGCAAAGGTTACATCCTCTGACATTACAACCTCTGAGGTCACTGAGCTCCTCAGAATCACCCATTCTTTCACATGTTTGTAAACCGGACTGCATGACTATGTGCCTGATTTGTATACACCCATGACAAAGGATGTGGCCTAAACACCAATGATTAAAAGGGTCCCCCCCCCTTTCCCCCCTTTCCCCCCTTTTTTGGTGTAAAAAACAGATCCATCCTAGTTTATTTTAACAGTTCAGGCTGCTGGTGGTGTAATGGTGTGTGGGACACAGTCTACCTGAATATTGTTGCTGACCATGTCCATCCCTTTGTGATCAGTGCACCTGTCTTCTAATAACTACTTGTCATATCACATCACAAAGCTCACATCATCTCAAACTGGTATCTTGAACATAAAAATTTGTTCACTGTACTCCAGTGGCCTCCATTTGTTAAACAGCCAACAAATCCACAGCAACTGCGTAATGCTATCATGTCAAAATGGACCAAAAATCTGTTTAATTAAATTAAAGCAGTTCTCAAGGCAAAGGGGGTCCAACCTGTTACTAGCCAGTGAGTGTGTATATACAAATACACACTTGTGTATTCTGCCATGCATGTGGTCTAACCCTCCTTTAATTTAAAAAACACCATACAGACAATAGACATGTGCTAAAAAGCTAAAAGCCAGAGCTAGCCTGTTAAGACCAAAGTCATTTATTTCAAACGTTTAAGCTCGGTGAAGTTAAACGTTTGAATGAGAATTAAATTAAATGGATTTACCTGTGGAATGACAGCCACTTGACCCCTTCACAAAGCACCACACCTGAAGTCATGAGGAGCTCTGCAAAGTACAATGTCTCAATGCCCTCATCTTCATGCTTTTTAAACTGGATACCTGATGTAGTCAGTAGCTCAATTGAATCCTGTGCATACATGTCTTCCCTGAAAATGTTTTTCAAAGACATTGTATTAGGGACAAACTTTACAAAGACACAAGGTTAGGTATAAAACAATATATGAATATGACTATTGAGACAATTGAGAGTTACCTCAAAGACTTAGGACATGTTTGTATTATTACACATATTTACAGACAAAATACGCTGCTTACGTGAGGTTAAATTTGAAGTTGAACTGCCATGTCGACGTTCCTGGTGGGTATTCCCCTTGTTCATTCATAAAGGTAAGGCCAAGCTGAATAATCTTTAACAAATCAACATTACACCGCAGCAACTGATACTGATAGTCTGCATTGCTCCTGAACTCTCCAATCGGTCTTGCAACTACACCTGGGAACTCTGTGTCCTAAAAATACATGTAATGAATTAAACATGACATGCACTGAAATTCTGCAAATCCTAAAAAAAGAAAAAGCTATAACTGACAAAACTTACCATTGCAATGTAGTTGTATTTTCGGATCACCTGACGAATCCTCTTCAGCTCCTCGTCCAGGTTATTAGCCCAAACCTCACATATTCTTAGGCTATGATCCACAGTGGCTGCGGGCATAGTGCCACTTTCAGATGAAAGGCATCAAAACTGAAAACAAATGCTCCCTTGGAGACAAGTTCATCTAGTTTCAATTAAACTTCACCTAAGAAAGAAAAAGGAACATTTCAACACAACAGACCTTTGAAAAGAATGTTGGCAGTTAAAAGATTAATTTCAAAAAATGAGCAATAAAGACAAGTTATTTGGAGAAGGACATTCAAAATGAAGTGTCTGAGACTGGGTGTCAGTGTATTGGATCAGTTACAGGGAAAATTACATAAAATCATCATATTTTCCATCTCTGATTCAATGTGTTACAAGATTAAATACATTTAAATGAGTATTAATTGATCACTCACACCTGATGTCTCCAATGGGACACCACTGAGATTGCACAAACATCTCTCATATTTAAAGGCAATTTACTGTTACTGTAGTTTACTGGGTCACCGTGGCAAGAACTCCGGCTGGTCACTGAGGGGAAAATGTCATTTTATTGAAAGGTGCAGGCTTGGTTGCTGTCATCCAGAGGAGAGTTAAAAGGGTAACCAGCTAAGAGACGATGCTAACTTATGATTGTCCGGATACCTAAAGTAGTTTAAGGGTAGGCTAACCGGTTGTAGGAAAGCATATTTATTGTTTCTCGCTCTGTGTAACGTGCTGGTCTGTTATCTCGCGTGCCACACTTGCAGCACAGCGGCTAAGATATCCAAGCTAACCCTGTTCCCAATAACGGAGTGAGTTAGCTAGCTTAGCCACCTTAGCCAAGATACTGCCCTGACACAAAACCAGCGTCAGCAATGGACACCCGTTTTAAACTGCCCGATACACCGCGTAAAGTCAAAGCAAATCAAAGCATGGGTCTGTCCGCTTTGCCTTGCAATTCCAAAAAGGCGTCAGGACTTTTGTTGTCATCTTAGCCACCAGCTAATGAGGTCCCTGCGCGCGCGAGGCGACGCTAAAGGAAGTGCTAGCTGCTCTGCCGTCTAACTTCGTCCTGCTGCGATAGTTTGCTCCGGTACACTCGCTCTCACGACTTACCTCTCCCCAATTAGGGTACATTTATATGTACTGCTTCGGCAACACACGGTTATCTTGTTTACAAAACACTGGGGTGTAAATACTAACTTTGAAAGACTTTTGTTTGCCCAATACCAACAACCAGCTGCCACCTCTCATACCCCATTACAGCGCCGCGCCGTGACGTCATCGAGAGCCGCACACTAACCTCGCGACGTCACGAAATGTGGATCAAGCGCGTTTTCTGGACCCGCTTCACCTTTAGGGCTTCGCCCACAACGCGACCCCTGGTTAGAGTCTACACGCCAAAACTATAGAACCGATTTTTTACTCAACATTTCCAGTTTTTAAAAAAACTAGTTAACCTCTGAATGTAATAAAAGATACAATTGGTCAGTGTTATTTGACAATATTGCATGTGCGCAGAAAAGCACGTTATGATGTAATTCATAGCAATAACAACAGGTATGACCATATTACACTCTCTGGGTGAATCTCCCAAAAGTCACACTGAACTACAACTGAGTTTGTAAAAAGTATTTGAAAACCCCCCCACAAAATTATTTTAATGTCAAAAGAAATGCCTTTTTAAAAAACATATCAGGAAAAATACACCCTACCTCCCAGGTAGGGTGTATCTTGCAATATTTTTTTATTTACATAATGTATAATTCATATGTAATATCTCTACACAGCAGTTTTCTCTCAGTCTCAAACTATTCTGCTTCCTTTAAATGAGCTCTGACAAAACAGAAATGTCAGTACAGCAAAAACACAGAATATGCTTTTGTTACACAAATAATAATAATAATTATGATAATGATAATACATGACAATAATTACCTTACTTTACTTCATATCATTATGTTCATTGTTGTTGTTACTGTTGTTATTTATTATGGTGATTATTTATAATAATAATAATAATAATAACAATGATGATAATAATAATAATAATGCAGTATATCATAAAAGTGAGTACACCCCTCTGAAGCAACCTGTGAAGCTCCAGTGAACTGCCCAAGAGAGTTAAGGCACAATTTGGACATTATCACTTAGGGGTGTACTCACTTTTGTTGCCAGTGGTTTAGACAGTAATGGTTGTGTGTTTTGTTATTTTGAGGGGACAACAAATGTACATTGTTATACAAGCTGTACACTGATTACTTTACATTGTATCAAATTGTCATATCTTCAGTGTCCCATAAAAATATAAACAGTGGGATGCCAAAGTTGGACAAGCTTGTTAATCCATGATTTTCCTTTATAAATCGTTGGTTGTTACGACAAAAAAATTCAGTTAAATATATCATATAGACAACACACACAGCGATATTTAAGAAGTTTAAAAAAGTTTATAGTATTTACAGAAAGTGTGCAATAATTGGGAATCTTGTTAAAGTTGAGGGACACATGGATTACTTTGTAAAGAAGAATGGTACAAAAAGGAGGATCAACTAAATATTGTTCATTTTTTTTTGTGGTGCCAAAATTTATGCACCTGTCTAATTTTGTATAAAAAAAAGTATACTCCAATTTTGGGCTTGTAAAAATCAGTGATAACATGAAACATTCTGTAGTTACTGTTGTTTCACACATAAAAACAAAATGATAATGATGCAAAATTGAATAACTACTATGGAACATGGGAAAACGTCTTTCATGGCTGTACCACACAAGAATAAAAAAATTATCAGCATTAGCAAAGTGCAAGGTAATGTTTAAAATGAACTTTATTTACTATTATTTGTGACAGAAAGTAAGTTAGGTGTGAGCACATTCTGTTACACTGGGAAACATTCACAAAGAAATATAGCTAAAGCTTACACTCTGGTTAACATCCAGCATCATCTGGAGGCTATAAATACAATTCCTATAACACCATCTAGACTGTGTGTGCTTTACAAAGTCTCCTACTAGGTCTGCGTCAGTTACTCATTTGTGTTTTCTTCGTGGTGAGTTTAAGGCCCAATGGTAAACATATAGCACATGGGGCAAAGTGGAACGTCTTTGGCCTATGAGCTGCGAGCTGTGAATTTGAAACATGGACTGAAAACTTTGGCTGGATCCTACTTGTGCTGTTCTGTGCAAAGTTACTTGGGGAGAACGTCATCCAGTGAATCTGTAAATAATATTTACTTTCATACCTTATCATGAATAAGATC
This sequence comes from Lepidarchus adonis, assembly GCA_037576955.1. NCBI lineage: Eukaryota > Metazoa > Chordata > Actinopteri > Characiformes > Lepidarchidae > Lepidarchus > Lepidarchus adonis. The sequence goes on from JBBIGC010000033.1 coordinate 3,615,104, forward strand.
GTTAAGAGGTACTGTATACCCTCACATGCGGGGCTTCAATGCAAATCATTTCATGCACATACACAACCACAATGTGATAAAGATGGTAATAAATAAATCAATACTGGCAACAAGAAATACAGACAAAGAGACTTGTTAGTGGACTACAGAGTGGACTACATGACATTTCACCATTCTCAGTGGAATTGCACGACCCCTTAAAAATTCTATGGCTTTCTGTTATCACGCGTCACATTTTGGTCAGGCAGTACTGCAAGCGGCTTCGTCCGAGTCGGCGTCCTTGGCGCTGTCTTCGCTGGGAAACGATTCCCCACCGCTGGAGGAATGGCAGCTGAAGTCGGCCACTCCTGACTCCTGGTCACTGTTGTCAGGGTCAGAGCTTTTTGCAGTTTCTCCGCTGAGCTCGTTTTTCACCGTCTCCTTCTGCTGGAGGAACCAACCTTTAGGTCCGGCGCCTAAAATTCCACCAGCGTAATCCTGAGGCGAGTTGGCTATGCTTAAGTGAACTGGCTCATCCCATTGAACCCGGCTGTGGTCAACTGTAAACTTTTTCGCTCTGAGGCTGTAGGCCTGATCTTTTCTCAGGGCAGTGAGTTTCTACAGCAAGACAACATTCAGTTACCAATTAAGCTTCACCAAAAACACTGTATTTAGTTCTCTAAAGGGATTCTCCAGGGTTTTTCTATCTGGCACATGTTTTTCATACAGTAAATTACCATTGATTAGAATTTTGATTTGTTTCCTTTTATTTTTCATTCAAAAAAACTCTCACTGAAACCAACAGTCAGTTGCTTCAACACCGGATTACATCCAGTGTGTTTTAGTGGTGGTCAGAATATGCTGGAGTATTCCTTTAAAGCTGATCACATATTAAAAATAGTAACTGCTTCTAAATAATCTTAGTTAAAGACCTTGAAATAAAAACAGGCACCTGTTCATAAACACCCATCAATTCTTCTAGCTGCTGCGTTTCCTCTTTCACAGCCATCAGGCAGTCCAGCACAGACTGACGTGGGTGCAAGCCTCGGTCAAAACGATTGTACAAGCCTCTCCAGAACCTGAACAAAAAAATACAGTAAAAGTAACACAGACATTGTTAGTATGGCTGTATTATTTTAGTAGTTGGGTCATTTAGCATTGATTTGGTCAATAAATGAAATATAAATACACAATTTCAAACAGCAAACATATAATATTACTTCACACAAGTGAGATTATTAAATATAACTATACCGTATATCTTCCAATAGTAGCCTCAGCATTAAAAAAATATATATTTGGACCCCCTGGCTTTTAATAGAGACAGGCATTTATTGGAGACGGGCTATTATTCGCCTCGCAGACGGAATGGTGATGGGTATTAACAAACACAAAATGTGCTTTAGCACTAAATGCAGCAATAAGTTTAAACAGAGGCACTTAATATCCATAAAGAACCCTCAGATATCGCGACAGAAATGAGTAATTACACGCATTACACTCCTAACTGTCTTCAGAAATCAGAGGTTTGTTTTAAGCCATTTCATACCTTTTAGGGAATAAATAAACACGGAAGTAGAAAGTGAAAGCTATTATTGGAGACCTATTTGTCGCAACAGCTCTTCAAACCTGCCGTTTATTGGAAACAGGCGTCAATAAGAGGCAGGATATTATTAGAAGATATACGATACATACAACAGTAAAATCCTGCTGGTTTCCCTCTTTTTCACTAATGCACACAAAAACTATTTGTTCAGACTGAACATAATATTATAATGGCTATATACCATGTTGTGACATAAATTGTGACAGCCCAATCTGATTTAAGCCTTTTTGTATTGTAATATTTCAGTAGTAGGGTTGCAGAATACAGTGACCAAACATAGATCCAGGCGAGTGTTTATGTTAGTGTTGGAATAAATTGAGCTATTAATGTAATCCAACAAAAGTAAAACTATTTTGGTCAATCGTTAATCATTATAGACACTAATTCGGCATGGTGTTTTTACAGAGCCCATATTCTATATTCCTTCTATTGAAAAATTTCCCCATGACATTTGTGTTGGTTTGTGAACCAAAAATATAATTCATTAATTTGCTCATTTTCCAAATCGCTTTTTTGGGTTGCTGGGAAGCTGGAGCCAATCCCAGCTGATGATGGGCCCAAGGCACGGTACACCCTGGACCTAGAGGCCAACCTTTGGCAGGAGAGACAGAGACTTAAAATCAATCACACACAATAACACTTATGGGCAATTTAATGCCAGTCTAAACCACAGACAGTGGGAAGAAAACCCACACAAACACAGGGAGAACTTGTACACTCCACACAGAAAGGCACCTGTGGGCGATCCAGGGATTGAACCCAGGACCTTCTTGGTGTGAGAGACGCTAACCACTGCACCACTGACCACTCCCAAAAATATAAGCAATTAATCATAATTCATTTTTGCATTACAATATTGCAATCTCATTTTAGCCCTTAGAATGAATCAAGCTGTTTTTAAGACAGTTATGAAGATGCAGCACATTCAAAAGAAAGCATGTGGCTGAAACACTCATGAATGTCATTGTAAATAGGCAGCGGGGCTAAACTGCTACAAAATATGGAGGTATACAACAGAGATTAAAAGTTTGCTATCCCATCAGAAATGTATATATTTCTGCATAAAAATGGTTTTAAAAACCATACATTTTATTCCACACAAAGCCTTAAAGTAAATAAAATGAACCCAATTAAACAAAGCAGAAATGCCATTCTTGGTCATGTATTTATTGAGGAAAATTATCCAGGATTATTTATCTGCGAGTGGCAAAAATAAGTTCACCTTTGTATGCAGTCTGTGGTGTGACCCCCTTGTGCAGCAATAACAGCAGATAAACATTTTCAGAAACCAGTCACAGCATCAGCAGACTGGACAGCGATTCCTCTAGGTCAGCGGTCCCCAACCTTTTTCACGCCACGGACCAGTTTAACGTCAGACAATATTTTTAGATGAAGCAAAACAAAATGATCCTATCATCACCAGGTTTCCCAAATGAGTAAACATTCTATGTTTTTATTATGTGCTTTCCTTTCTCCAGACATAACTCTCCAAAAAGCTCTATTGTAGTATCTTTCAACTTCTGGCTTCCACATAATCCTTAGCGAACTGTAAATAGGAAAACTGTTATTTTTGTAGAGTATCAGCATTCTTACTGTAATGCCTTCATGTACATCATTGCTGTCCATTGTTTAATGGATTCATGAATATTGATTTAATTGAATGAAAACACATATCTTTGCAACTCACAGATTTGTAAAATTGAACAATTTTCCTCGATAACTAAATGACCAGGTATAATATTTTTGACTTTGTTTATTAGGGTTCTGTTTATCTAGTTTTAGAACTAGAGGACTTGAACTCTTCTTGAACTTTAGCTTACTGTCAGGGTGCCCGCAGGAGACCCCAGGTGTGGCAAAAACCTGACCTCGGCAGAGAAGAGATGGATCTGGTTACACGCATGCAGAAATTGACAATAAAGGAGAACCCTCGTACTGGGGGAGACTAATAACAATCATACTTATAAGCTTCACTGAGAACTGCATGACGTCAAACTATGATTCACCTTCTTCATGATGATTAAGCTTTTTTGATAAATCAGACTTTTATCAGTAGAAGTTTTTTTCCACATGTTTTAGCTAGAAGTGCTTTAGAAGTGCTTTAAACTAGCTATAACCAGATCTCAATGTCATCTCTGAAAGTTGTTTTTCTTTTGGATTTTGTTATCAGATCAGAGAGAGAGGGGAGGGGAACTATTATCTGATGTTTTTAGCCAAGGCTAGGCATCTGCTAAGCCACAAACTGTTAGCATAGCCCTGTGATATGTAAATGATGATTTTAGCACAGAGGCTAGGCAGCTGCTAAGCTACAAACTGTTAGCATAGAGGTGTGTACATTGATGTACTGATTGACATGTCATTTGTAAGAACTTGACGGACCGCTTTTCTATAAAGGGGGCACTCCGGGTTTGAGAATTCAAACTGAGATCACATTCTCACTCTCCCACCCAGAAGAACCTTTTTTGGGAAGCCGTCCGCCAAATTCAGAAGAAGAGATTCTGTATTTTGCTGAAAACTGTGCGTAAACGCTATTCTTATTTTTAAACTACAAAAACATCTCTTGGGCAGTTTGTGTGTGGAAAATCTATTTATTCATTCTAACAGAACATTTGGGTGTCTAAGATATTGATCCCACGTTAAATGATTTAATTCCTTCCCGTCAGAATAGGGCTAGAAAAACTTGGGGGTCAAGAAGTGCCAGAGTTTAAACTGTGCTGATTTATATTAGGTATTATTTTAAATAGAAGTTAAAATACACCTTAATATCAATCTACATTACATATTTGAACCTACTTGAATAGAGGAGTGAATACACATTTAGCAAATGTAACAATATTTGTGTACATTTATAATTCCAGAAAGGTGGTGACATGGTCCTGTTAACATTTTGAAGGGTATAACAATAGCAATAAACAGCAATATATTTGTGATACATATTTTGTCCATATTGTGCCCTCATCAGTAATATTATTTTGTGCACATAGAAATTATAAATAAAACATAAAACACTCTCTAGTATAAAAATGTAGGAAAGGACTATGTAGATGACCATCCAAGGGCAGTGTGCAGACGAGTTAACAAATGCCCCAGAATCTCCATAGAAACGGCAAGGCAGTAGATTAGGTTCAGTGAGTGCAGAATGCTTAAATTATTCCCTAAATCAGGCCAATTTGAGAAAGAGACAGAGTGCGCGCTAGAGAGAGAGAGAGCAAAGAGCGAGAGAGCAAGAGAGAGAGAGATAGAGAGAGCGAGCAAGAAAGAGAGAGATTTGTCAACAAGCACTTGTGCCCCACTTGCATCAACTGCACCAGGTTCAGTTCTGTTGCTGAGTCAATCAGTCATAGGAAAAACAGGGAACAGCAGCCTCCCGGGAATTTTGCCTGCAAGATTTAAACAGTTCACCTCACAGTATGATCCAGTGTGGTCTTAAGTATCCTGCAGCTTAGATAAGCCAGCTGGAGATGGAGCCTAGCAAGACAAGCAGTGCTGCCATCTACACACTCTAATAGAGCTTCTATCTTTAATATTCACTCATTCAACAACAGCGTCCAGCAGCTGAACAGCAGGTTGCTTGAGGCTGCTTTTCTCTTTGGCTTAAATGCAGATTTAGAGACTTCTGATATCCATGCTGTGTTATAAAGCATAAAACTGGGAATTGGTATCCGTTTACCAAAGCAAACAAAATATAAAAAACAACCACAATAATGACAACAAAAAAGTGCTGTAGCATACTTGAAACAGTAGGGGGTACTGAAGGGCCGTAGAACTCCCTGAGTCTGACTGTGGTCTGGTCTGAACAGAGGGTTCACAAAGTCTGATTTGTTCCTCCATAGGTAAGGCCATAAAGAGTGAGTCTTCACTTTAATGCTAGACACAAAAAACAAACAAAAACAAGATGTCATTCAGTCAGTGAATGTGTACGTCAGATTTATGTGTTGGTTTTTTAAAATGAGAAGAAAAAATACATTTACCCCAGATCATTCCTCTCTTTTTCACTGTTGCAGACAAAGTTGCCATAGTGACAAGAATGAACGTGAGTGTGGATGCTGATAAGGAATCTCTCATTGTATTCAAAGGCACAGGGAAACTGCTCCATAAGTTGCCACAGACACTCCAAAAACTGGTCTATCACAGGGGACACCTCTTTGGGGTCTTCATCTAGGTGACTGTATCTAATTACAGAGGAAACTCATCAGATCACAAAGACACGATCCCTCAGTAAAGTAAAACACTGTAGACAGGAAAGTTTGATATACAAGTATACATATATAGAACTATAAGTATATCTGCAATGTCTCACCTGTGGGAAAACTTGTGTCCAAAAGAAACCCAGTCTTTTTCAATCAGAACCTGCACATGGAACATCATGGAATATTGAGGCATTGTGAATGGTGATATGATGCTAATAATTTAAAGATACTGATCTGTGTAAAGATGCCACCGTATTCTATGTCTATTGACATAATGCTTTATTCTGGTAACCTAGTTTTTCCAGTCTGTGTAAGAGGAAATGAAAGTTGGGATTCCGAGACGCTGGCTAATCTATGCCACAAGGCTTCTTCAACCTGTTCACCCCTGATGGGGTTCATTTTTTTCCCAGAAGCAGCATATTATTCTACAAAACTAAGTCTTGCTATTTCCCAACTGATCTTCCCGAGAGGTAGAACCCTCGCTGGCTGAAATCTAGGCAGACAGAGTAAATCCTTATGATCAAAGGAACAAGGGCTATGAGCAAAGCTTGGCCATTATCCAAGACCATGCTGCTTTTTTTGTTTACATTTTGAGGCTATCAATTCATCATTAATCCATCATTTTGCAGCAAATGTCCCCATTTCTAATTGCTAATCACATTTTAATGAGAATCACAGTACAGTCACGTTCAGACCTTTTGAGGCACAAATACTGTTTTGAATGATCTCCAGCCTTGTGCTCTCAGGAGGTCCTTCATAGTAAAGAAGGACTTTGCAATTCATCTGATCACTCTTCATAACATTCTGGAGTGTATGCAAATTGCCATCATAAAAACTGAAGCAGCAAACTTTGTAAAAACCAATATTTGTGTCATTCTCAAAAAAAATGACTGTACTTAAAATGGCAGCTTAACTTCACAGTTCATGAAGAATGTACCAACAGAAACAAGAATAAAACCTACTTCATGTAGTTTCAAGATAAAAAGATTTTTTTTCTCCTATAAAGTCAATAATTCTGATATGAGAATTATACGAGCATTTATAACACACTGTATTTACCATGAGTCCCTTGAGAGTCCTGTAGTAAGGGTCAAGGAGCACACTGGCCACAGAGCACACCTGAGCTGTCCGATCCCAACCATCAGAACAGTGGACCAAGACACTAACCCCTTCCTCTGCCACAGCCTGCACTCAAACACTCAACGTGTTAGTACACAAGAGTCTTCTGAAGCTGAGCGTGCACTGCAGAAGTGAATCAATGTACACCGTACCTTGGCAATGAATTTTCCAGCAGCCAGAATGGTTTGGATATGTTTCAACCAGTCAGAATTTTCCAATCCAATGAGGAATTCCCCCATGGATGCAGAACAAAGATCAGACACTGTGATATGAGACAAGACTGAGTTAGATAAACCCTTGATAGTTTAATAGACATAATACATTTACGGTCCAATAGCCAATATAGTATATATGGATACATACTAATGAGCCATAACATTAAAACCACATTCCTAATATATAGTAGGTCCTCCTCTTTCTGCAAAGCCAGCTTTAACTGTGGTGTGCTGCGTTTTGTGACACCTTTCCATCCAAGCCAGTGTTAACATTTTGTACTAAAGAAGCTTTTCTGTGGGTCCGGACCTGAGGAATAGCTGTTTTTCCTCACATGCATCAGTGAGCCAAGGGCACCCTTGACCATTTGACCAGTTCACTGGTTGTCCTTCCATGGATCAATTTTGGTAGGTAGTATTACTGCAAGTTGTGCTCTGATTTATTTGACTAGAAAAAAATATTTCACTGTATGTTGTACTAATAGAATTGCATATGATGAATAAAACACTTGAAAATGTTGTAAATACCAAATCGTCATTTATCGTCAGTTTGTCCATTATATAATGTGTGAATAATAAATATTATATTAATAATATATTAATATTTTTAGTACAGAGGAAAAACATTTTGATCTCACTCTGCAAAAGCCTCTGAAGAGCACATCAAACCAACCTAACAGAACATGAGCCTCAAAGGAATGGTTACAAAGCTGCCCCAAACCCCGTTTTTTTTTTTTAATTATGGTGTGAAAAGTGAAAGTATCTTTAATAAAATGCTCAAATATGCAATACAGAGCCTCAGGTGGGTGAATGTCTCCCTCTGGTGGACTGACAGAGGAATGGCCAGGAAGCAAAACACAGTAGACGTTTATGTAAGCTTAATTATTCAACTTACGACACATCATGAGGAACGTAAACCCGTCATAAGTCGAGGACACTCTGTATGTACAAAGGTCTAAGCAATGTCACGTTACAAATTTGTTTACATTTGAATTGTGACCTAGAAAGAGTCTGAATTTTGGATATTTATTCTAGATTTTACATTTTCTTTGTGTATCTAAATAATTCAAATCGTTTATTTCCAGGTTTAGCGTAGTCTCAGTCTTTTGAATCCCCCGATACACTAGAAGTATACAGTAATAGTATAGAAATTAATGGCAGTATATGTCCCATATAAGTGTGAACTGTTTGTTTCAACATGTGTAATGTTTAATTTGAGAAAGAAATATCCTAAGGACAGCTAATGGCTTCCTATGAGCTTCCTTCATGATGAAAGTACATCAAGTCGGAATTAACAGATGAGCAGGTTCAGTTAAACTCTGATGTCAGGACTAGAACAAACCTGCATTCTAGGAAATATCAATTCCAGAAACACTTAGAGGGAGAGGGTTCCTGCTGGCTTCACTGTAACAAGAGCGAAAACTGCCATACTGGCTCTGCTGAACAGTTATTCCATGGTATTCACATGGTATAACTCCCTAGAGCTTTCTGGGTCAAAATGTTATCACAAGCAGTACTAACATTATTTTTCCAACATTGAATCAAATCATTCTCACGCCCCTCCCTTCCTCATACAAGGGAAAGAGGTCCCTGATCATCCGTTCAGCCAAACCAAAATAGTCAAGCAATGAAAGACAGATGGATTCGAAGAAGCCATATCCCCCTGCTTTATCATGAAACCCCCCTACGATTCATTCTAGGTCGTCACACCACAATTGTCTTTATGAGAGTTAGTAAGAATACCAGGTGGTCCGGTCTCCTGGCATTCTCATCCCACTTCAATTGGTATTTAGGGGAGGATCTCAGAAAAAAAATATGGGAAGCTGCCACAAGTATTTGTCTCCACTTTTTATTCCAAAAGGATAATTCCAGAGTTGCCCTAGAGACATTGTACAGCTCATACAGTAGATGCTGCAAAACGCTTTATTTGAATAACAGTCAAAATACAGAAAGACAAAATACCTTCAATCAGCTTCTGTTGACTGTTTCTCATCACATGGATGTTTTCAATGCCGATGAACTGAAACTTTATGTTTGTGTAGTTATCCTCGCTTTCATAGCCCTTTCCTGTAGCTCGGTTTGCCATTGCATTTAGCTGAAAACAGACAGGTTTTTATTAACAGGAGGTAAAATAAAATAAAATAAAATAAGAAAGCACAGAAAATTTTTGATTGAAAGGTGTGCATCATTTCCAAATAATTATTATCAGAAGCAAGTAAACCAAAACACAAAAGTGTGTTGAAACAGTGTCTATATCAACAAAAAATAATTTAACTAATGTTTTATTCCAACAGCTGCAATGTTATTCATGTGGAATGGATGTAAATTAGATTTAAGTAAATTAATAAGCATTCATAAGTTATGTGTATCTTCTTCAGCGAGTTTACCTTGGGTCTTGTGTCAACAACATACATGAATCGGCTTCCAGGGTTGGACTTCATGATGGCCTCCAGCATCTGCTCATCTTCTAAGCAGCGGGCGCTGAAGCCTGATAGAGGCTGGCTGCTGCGACATATGGCTGCCTAGCACGAAAACATGCATTTACCACAATTCAGTGTACATTGAGGAGAAAAAAAATTCTTCTATTCTACAAGCTTGGGCAAAAACTTCTGAATAGATGAGAATTCTGAGATTTAGCCAATACACCAAAGTTGACCTGTGTATTCTAAATTTTACTTGTCCTAGTTTTTCTCTGGTGTTATTTACAGATTTAGGTAAAAAAAAAAAGTGGCCTTAGACATTTGTCCCACACTGTATATTTACACAAATAAATATGCCACTAAATGATCCAAGCAATATAATAGTGATTATACAATCTGTAGGGTCCATTTTGTGTTGTGGCTATACTTTTTACTTTTCTATGCTTATACTGGAAGTTCATAAAGCACTGAAACCACATGTTTGGGTTCAGCTCCAGAGCTTTATTTATCATTATTTTACAAAGACAGAACTAAAAATGATGACCATAAAGTAACTGACATTCTTCTACCCACAGATAATAAATCAAACAAAAAGCACCCTGTCCTCTCCACAAACTGGACTCTACTTCATGAGAATTTGACCTTGACATCATAAAAATCTTTGGACACTCTTTCTGATCACATATGGGATTATCTGAATATAGAAAAGGAAAGACGCTGTGCTGTGACAGAGCAATGAGTCACACCACCCCAGTTTGTATGTTTGTAGAGGTCACATTTTATGCTCTATGCTCTTAGAACCAACAAACCAGGAGTCTGTGGGGAACGCATGACCTTAAAACATGGAATGACTTGGTCCAAAAACGCTAACCCACATAGAGCAGGAGGAACCTGAACCTGATCTTTTGAGCAATCCAATTATCATGGATATGAGTCAGGAAGCTGTGCAATATATTTTGGAGGTTTCTGACAAAGAGATGAATAACACAGTGTGAGTAAGCATAATATTAATTGCAGTATTATGCACAGCAGACTAATGGTAAAGAAGAAATAAAAATTCATACTAATAAATAAAAAATACATAACAGCTATGAAATGTATTTTAATGATCTGGTGGCAGATAATCAAATATATTTAAACCAAAAGACATAGAACAGGGCTGAGTCTCTGAATCCTTGTTAAATGAACCCATTGAACCCTATGTTCATTGAAAGGAATGTATTGAACATTCACCAAAACTCACTTGGGTTTCTTTGCAGTAGTATGACAGCGTGGGAAATCGCCCTCTGCTGCGGAATTTGGAGCTCCCAACGATGACAGGGAGGGTGGCTGATTTAGGCACAAACAGGTCGGCAGGATAAGTGTCACATACCTGTCTCAGAACAGCAACAGTTTTGTTATTGTAATGTATGTATTTTAGAACAAAATACTGTGTACATTGAAACTGGAGCCACCCAAATAGGTAAGGAAGTAATGAACTGTAATGAATGAAGAGTAAATAAAAAAGTATTTCATGTTTCATATAAATGTTTGATACAAACATATTTGATTCTGTGGTCAAGATTTGTTTCAATTTCAGTATATGTGTTAATCATATTTTTGTTGTACAGTCTTTTAATTGTATGTTATACAAATTGATTTACCTTAGAAAATGTTCATTCAAAACAAAAGTCTTTAAAGATCAATACGTAAATGACCATATAAAAAATAGTGACCTTAAAATCAATATACAGTATCTTAAAAATACTGAAGATATGTCACTTTGATATAATGTAAAGTAGTCAGTGTACAGCTATCTAAATCACTGGCATCATGGAGCTTGTGGACTTCAGAGACCTTGCACTCCTCCACCATGCTGCAACTCAGCTTCAGGGTGTAGGCAATCTTCTTAGAGCCTAGGCCATCTTTATGTACAGCAACGACTCTTTTTTTAGATCCTCAGAGTGTGCTTTGCCATGAGGTGCCATGTTGAACTTCCAGACCAATATGAGAGAGTGTAAGAGTGATAACACCAAATTTAACACACCTGCTCCCCATTCACACATGAGACCTTGTAACACTAACAAGTCACATGACACTGGGGAGGGAAAAGGGCTAATTGGGCACAATTTGGACATTTTCATTTAGGGGTGTACTTACTTTAGTTGCCATAGGCTTAGACATTAATGGTTGTGTATTGAGATATTTTGACATCGCTGGGGAAATACGTTATTAGAACAAGCAGTAAAACATGTATCGTTCATGTTGATCTAAAACATAAAACATCTTGCATATTTAGATTACCCTTGACTTTTGACTCACCCTGTACACATTCTACATGTGAAACAGACATGCACTGATCAGCCATAAGATTAACACCACTGACAGGTCATGTGAATAACCTTGACTATTTCAATACTTCATTACAATGGTAACTGTCGGGGGGTGGGATATATTCGGCAGCAATGAAAGTCAATGAAGTGAACATAATGGGTGAAGTAATGAGTAATAGGAAATCAGAAATCTATGAATGTGAGGATCTGAGCCAGTATGACAGGGAGCTTATTGCAATGGCTAGATGACTGAGTCAGAGCAGCTCCAAAACAGCAGGTCTTATGAAGTGTACCAGGTGTGCAGTAGTTAGTAAATACCAAAGGTGATCCGAGGAAGGACAACTGATGAAACAGGATCCAAAGCCCATTAATTTATGTGGGCAATGAAGGCTGGTCTGCCTGGTCTGATCCCACAGAAGAGCTACTATGGTTTAAAACGTGAATGCTGACTTTGATAGAAACGCATTAGAACACGAAAGTAGGTAAGTGGTGTTAATGTTATAGCTGAAATTTGTCTTCTTTTGACTTGATGTGTGAAATGTGTATTCTTTTGAAGTGAATTGATAGCACCACTTTTTCTAGTGTATAAGGCAAACACTGAATTCTGTGACTACCCATCTTCCTGTTGTCCAATTCTAAATTCTCATAAGAGGACAAATACTGAATGTAAGAGCTGCATATGCTTGTGTTTGAGCAGAAGTATTCAGGTTATTGACTGACCCTGTATTCACGGTTGATGGGGGTGACATGCCAGAGCTTATTTGGAACTCCCATTCGACTGTACTCAGCCCTCAGGTCTATAAAGTCCCAAGCCTGGTCCCTCTCAGCCTTGTCCATGTTAGGCTTGTAAGAAAAACAATAAAGCTCCTCATACCGTTCTGAAAAAAGCAAAAATGCAAAACATCACCCAACTGTAAGAGTAAAGGTCACAAACATATAATAAGCTGGCGGAGTGACCCTGAGCATCACTGGGAATGTTTTTACTAAAAAACTAAATCAGTTTGGCTCCTATGATTGTTGCATGAACCACCGCACATGGTTGCAAAACACTTCATATACTTGGAGAAAAGTAATAGTACAGAAGCAAGATGTGGTTGAGAACAGGTGTGATTTAACATGGTGTATAATTGTCTGGTGCCATTTCCAGATTGTAGAACTTATTCTAATAAAAGCTGTTACCTAGCTGTGGTACCACTACAATAGGTAAGCACACAAACAGCTCCAAACATGAAAGCATGTACAGATCAACCATGAGATCTGGAACTCTCAAAACACTTGCTTACCTGCCCTGGAGAGACGCATGAGTGACATAAGGACATTGTGGCAGTCGCTCTCCTGTGGGATGCTGAATTGAATGACCTGGAAATTCTTGCACTGAATGAGAAGTGGATATCCCAAGGAAGTAGCACTTTGCTTCTCCACATTACAAACTAAACTATGCAGCACCTGTGATGAAAAATCAAACTAGCTGTAATCTGCCAAACAGTTACACATTTTCAGATACACTGCCTAACATATCTTGAAAGCACTGCAGCAGTATGAGGCATAAAGTGATTGTTTAATATGTCAGTAGCTATATTTCCTAATGATGCTTGCCTTCGGATCCCATAAGTAAAGCCCAGTCTGCACAAAGAAATAGTTCCTAGATTTGAAAAATCAATACATTGTATTAAATAATGCCAATAAAACATGGTACGAAAAACTTACCCATATTTCATTGCGAATCTCAGCCTCATTATCCACAAAAATAGAATGAGAGGCAGTCAAGTACAGTGTGCCAACACGTGGCCCACGAGAAGAGCCCCTGTCCACTAAGCAGACCTTTTCAACCTGCACCATGACACAGTCAGAAATATAAAAGAATAGTGAAAAATTCCAACAATTTCCCCCCAAAAATGTATTTACTTTGAAATAATGTTTTGTAAGGCAGTTGTTAAACATCTAATTCCTTATTAAGTGAATTGCTTACACACCCCTGTAGGACTGTAGGACTATGCAGTCATTTTGAAAAATAAAACAAACATTTCTGCAGGTTTTAATCAAATCTGAACCGCCTAAAACATTAAGTCGAATTTACCAGATGAAAAAGCCGTTGTAAAGCTTCATGAATGAACTGATTCAATATTTGTTGTCATGTGTTTATGTGTTTGAATCAGTAAAAGAACAATTCCACCCCTACAGTAGGCTATCAATAATAAATCTGCAGGAAAGTGGTTATTTAAGCTGGTGCTGTTCCCATGATGCTCTTGCGCAGTGATGGGTGGAGGTGAACAGGAGCCAAGTCTGCTGTAGTCTGTCTTACACCAGCCTCCCTCCTTTCGCCTTTCACAAATACTCATTTGAGTACAGCAGAGTGGCAAAAAACGCATCATCTCATTTAAAACATAACTGCAAGGAAAGAAATCTCGTTTAGCAGAAGCAGACCCGTGGGAATTACGGCAGGTTTTTTGTTGTATTGTATTTACCTTTGGCAATTTGATGTGCTCCATCATTCACTCAATTCACTAAGCAGATTAACTTGATTTCAAGCTTTCAGAAGAAGCTGTCAGTGTTGCTACCTGTTAAAAATGCATTTTATTAAACGCCTTCTCATAACATGTTGAACTAAGAAAATGATACAGATATAACAGAAACGGCTAAATTGCTATGAATACTAGCAGATGGGGACATGGTTCCTCCAGTCAGCGGCGGTGAATCACCAGTCGCTTTTAGCCGACGCGCAGGGTCCTAAAACCTGCCGGTTTAACATGTAGCTGTCTCATCATACGTTAAAGCAGTGGTGCAGTTCTACAGGCCTACCAATAATAAGTCTGTCCATATTTCCACCTCTTTTCAATGTTTAATTTATAATTTTATTTTTGTTTAAACTATTAACGTTTTTAGCACACAATGCCTCACAGATAAGCAAGATAGTAGAGTTAATTGCTTAATTTCATGAAAACATTAATGAACATTTATTTGGTTATGAAAATATTAATAAACATTTATTTGGTTCATTTTCATGGATCCCACCACCATGGATCCCACAACAAAAATAGTTTATATGTGACATTTATTTGCAGGTTTGCTGCAGTATATTAATGGGACAGTATTTTACACCCCCCCCCCCCCCCCTCTCTCTCTCTCTCTTTTAATAAAGGTTCTAGCATTTATCCTTTAAGCCATATTAAACACACAGATTATTCTGTACTTATTATTAATACGTCATTATAAACACCCTAATGATCACCAGAACTACCACAGCAAACAGCCAGCAACACCCTGGCCATAGAAACCACATATTGACACCCTAACAACCACCAGAGATACCTTAGAAACCACTTGGGTTTGCTTAGCTGTGCCATCACACTTTTGGATGGCATAGCTAAGTTTACAGAATGTTTGCAGAATGCAGTTTACTGTAAACTATTTTGTAACTGTATGAAAAAGCATGAAATGACCACATGACTACAAGGCCACAAAACTCATTCTTGGTTCAAACTAAAAAAAAATATATCTGCTGTAAAATTATTAGGTGCATAAGACCAGTTTACTGGGGCCAGAAGTTCGATCAGTGCAGGCTGGAAGTAAGTTAACAATTAGCCATTATAATTTTTCATATTTCCCATTTTGTACTTCACATTACAGGTACATCATTCCCATCTTACTCAAATCTCTCAGAAGTAAGATGAGTAAATGGAGTGATGTAAAATCCACAAATGAAAATCTAATAAAATCTTTCCATTTTCTCTTGCTTTCTCTATGTCATTAGTTTGGAAGGGAAATGGGCTGTAGGAGATTGTTACTCCATCGTTGACCAAGAAAAGGCCATTTAAAATACATATTTAATGTGATTTTTAAGTTCAGTTATATTTGTCTAAGTTGTGCGAATTCATTTTGTGTCCAGGATTCAGAGAAGGAAACCCACTGCTGCCACTTGGCCCTGGTTTGTCCTTAGGCATTCCACTTCCCCACTGGTTCTTATTACGTTCACCCTAGTGGACACACCAAGACCTGCTGGACCTGGAAGGGCTGCATGTGATAAAGACAGCTTCTGTCCTCTATCAGTGGACCATAGCCTAAAATAAATAGTTCAATATAATTTAATGGTTTTATTTACTTTTATTTGTTTATTTTTACATGAGGTACATGACTGAACATCAGTGACTTTTGTGACATTGTCCATTCTGACATGGTTAAGCTTTGTGACATGATTTACCATGATGTTATAATCCATATTGTTGTTTCCAGGGTCACAGATCTGGTAAATCTGAGGTAAGGCCTTCTGACACATTGTATCTTCCTGTCTCCAAAGCAAAAATGCTGTTATCAAAACAAAACGTTCCAGCCTCAAGGACACAATGCAGCATCTCGATGCACTAAAGTCACGAAACAGAGCAACATTTCATTTACACACATACAGACATATGTCAATATGTGCATATCACATGACTCTGAACACACCCATTACATGCCCATTGACATGCCCATTACACACCCATTCATGTAGATCTCCATAAGAATCCCAGACACACTTCAACCTGCGTGCTCAGACTTCAGAACTCCGGTTTTTGGACAATCTGCCTCTTTAGCTTTCTCTCTTTTTTTGTTTTCCTTTTTGTGTTCCTACAAACATGAGAAGTTTTTCCGTTCCACAAACT
This sequence comes from Lepidarchus adonis, assembly GCA_037576955.1. Taxonomy (NCBI): domain Eukaryota; kingdom Metazoa; phylum Chordata; class Actinopteri; order Characiformes; family Lepidarchidae; genus Lepidarchus; species Lepidarchus adonis. The sequence continues at coordinate 3,631,579 of JBBIGC010000033.1, forward strand.
TTTAACTTGTAACTGTATGTTTTTCTTTCTGTTTAATCAAATCTTTGAAATTAGTTTGTACTTAACTTGTATTAAAACATCAATATTGTGACATCATAAACCATTGTGACATTATCAACTTTTGTGACATCATTACCTACTGCAACATAGACAGTTGTGATACCATCAACAACTGTGACAATATCAGCCATTGTGACATATTAAACCATTGTGATATAATTTGCCTTTGTGACATCATAAACCATTGTAACATAATTGACCATTATGATATTGATTATTGTGACATTGATCATTGTGACAATAATAAACATTGCAACATTCCAAAACAACTGCCGATTGGTCTTTCAAGCAAGTTCACCCTAAAAGAAGACGGCAAGATGCTAAAAGAAGTCTCATAAAACCCTCAAATGTCAGCACGGCACCTACAACAGACTCTTGCTACTGTTGGTGTAAGAATGCATGCCTCTATTATCAGAAAGAGACTGCACAACTTGCAAGACTTCTCAGAGAGCATGCAGATAAAGACAGGCACTTCTGGAATAATGTTCTTTGGACATATGAGTCTAAAACGGAATTATTTGAAAAACAGAACAGAGACCATGTCTGGTGTAAACCAAATACAGCATTTCAGGAAAGGAATTGCATACCAACTGTGAAGCATGGAGTTGGAAGTGTCATTCTTTAGGGGTTCTTTGCTGCAGCAGGACCTGGGAAGCTTACCATTGCAGAACCCATTATGAATTCTATTGCTTGAGCGTGCTTGAGGAACATGGGAGACCATCTGTAAGAACATTTAAACTGAAGCAGAACTGGAACCTGCACAACAATGACCCAAAACATAGCAGTAAATCCACCAAGAACTGACTGAACACTAAGAAATTGAGAGTCCTGGAGTGGCAGAGTCAAAGCCCATCTCTTTATCCCTTTGAGATTCTGTGGGGTGACATGACTGTATTTATCTGTAGGAAATGAATGCATATTGATATATTTGGTGCTGTATGTAGATTTTCAGTATAAAAGTCAGCTTGTTGAAGCAGTTGGCCATTGGTGCATGCAGTTAAGTATGTACTGATCAGTACTGGGAAAGAAAAATGTGTCAAGGACTGCAGCTTGCTGGTCAGAGTTTTTCCCTTTGATAAGCTGTATGACTTGTTGAGCTGGCAGGGTAAACTGTTATACAAGTTTAGCATTTGCAGATTATTTCAGTTCTGAACTGAACTGAAATGATCATTTACAACACACACACACACACACACACACACACACACACACACACACACACACACACACACACACACACACACA
>JBBIGC010000033.1:3632983-3651221 GCA_037576955.1 Lepidarchus adonis
ACACACACACACACACACACACACACACACACACACACACACACACACACACACACACACACACAGTATACTGTATATGTATGCATGTGTGTATGTGTGTGTGTTGTATACTACAGTGGTGAAAATAATAATCAAGTGTCCAAGCTGAGGGAAAGAGATTGAAGATTTTACCATACGTAGCCCCATCCATCCTCCCATTGATGCATTGAAGTTGTCCTGTGCCCTTAGCAGAGAAATACCCCCAAAGCATAATGTTTCCACCTCCATGCTTGAAAGTGGGGATGGTGTTCTTGGGAACATTGTCAGCATTTGCCTTCCTCCAAACACTGTTGACTTCAGGCCAAAGGCTTGATTTTGGTCTCATTTGACCACAGAAGCATTCTCTAAATCATTCAGGTTTTCATTGACAAACTTCAGAGGTACCTTCACATGTACTTCACATGTGCCTTCTTGAGCAGGGGGACTTTGCGGGCACTGCAAGATTTTAATCCATTACAGCATAGTGTGATACCAATGGTTTTCTTGGTGGCTGTGGTCCCAGCTGCCTTGAGATCATTAGCAAGCTCCTCCTGTGTAGTTCTAGGCTAATCTCTCACATTTCTCATAATCATCACCCCATGAGGTGAGACCTTGCGTGAAGCCTCAGACCAAGGTCAATTGATGATCATTTGTGTTTATTTCATTTTCGAACAATTGCACCAAAAGTTGTCTCCTTCTCACCCAGCTTCATGCTTATGGTTTTGTAGCCCATTCCAGCCTTGTGCAGGGCGACAATCTTGACATCATTAGACAGCTCTTTGGTCTTGCCCATGATGGAGAGGTCAGAGTCTGATTGATTGATTGAGTTTGTGTCTTTTATACAGGTGACTAGTTGAGACAGGTGTCTTTCATGTGGGTGACAAGTTGAAATTAGGACTATCTAACCAGTCTGTGGGAGCCAGAACTCTTACTGGTTGGTAGAGGATCAAATACTTATTTCACTCAATGAAATAAAATAAAATAAACCTACCATTAAAATTATAGACTGGTCCTTTCTATGTCAGTGGACAAACTTACAAATTCAGCAAGGGGTCAAATAATAATTTCCTACACTGTGTATATACTACTATATTTCTAGTAGTAGAAAACAATGCTGTATTTTGTAAATTTGTAGAATTTGACACATGCAACACACTCAAAAATCTCAAAGCTTTAAAAAAAAAGTATATAATGTAAAAGTATAAAAGTAAAGTTATGTTGTTTCAAAACATACCATGATAAGCATTTTAGTCAAAGATATATCACTGTTTTGTGCCAAATGTCATGAGAGTAACTTCAGTAAGTTCAAGAAAAGTGTTGAGAATTGAGGTCCTTCATTTGCTACAGTAATAGCTAATTGTGAACAAATCTGAATTTGAGATATCCCACTCTCAGCAGGACAAAACCCAAAAGCATCGCGCTATCAGAAGGCACTGAAGAAGAAACTGTCATGTTACTGTTATAAATATACCCACATGGGCTCGGGAGGACTTTGGAAAACTGCTGTCACTTAACATAGCCTACCTCTGCATTAAGAAAAGCAACCTCAAACGTTATTACGCAAAGAGAAAGCCAGACGTTCTAAACCGTTCTGGACATAAACACTGCTGAGATCTTCACACCTGAGCTCATACTGAAAGATGAACAGGAAAAGGATAAAGCATTCCCAATTTTAAATGAGAGAAACTAATTTCCTATTATTTTTGGTTGGTAATCAAATTTTTTTAAAACTAGTATTTCCAAATTCTATATTTTTTATTTTATTTTTAAGTCTATTTTTATAAAAAACTTATAGATTAAAAGATGGAAATAAAAGATTTAGGCTCTAATTCTAAACCATCTTTTGCATGCAATTTTAAAATATTGTAATAGCTTTAAACTGAGTTTGAAGAGACTAAACATAATGCATCATAATACACTCATCAACATTATTATTAGCACAATGCAGACATGTGACTTCGCATACTTGAATAAATCCTTCCTAAGAATTTGAAATCTAACAATGTCTCACAGTACTTTTAACAAGCTGTTTTAAGCACCCGGGGGTTAGACTTTCATCAGATATGCTGCCCACCACAGCTGCGTGAAGTGCTGTGTAATAAAGAGGGAATTAAGCTGATCTTAAACACACACAGGTGATCACCGCAGGCTCCACGCTGGAATTAGAATGCAATAGGAAGCAGAGTTCTCTTACCAGGCTGTGTAGGTGCATTGAGGTGGATCTCAGGTCAGTGTGCTACCATTTTCAATTTGCAAAGAGATGCATGTATTCCTTGTTGCTATAAATCACTCATTCATGATCTTTCAGTAGTTGTCTCACCTATTTATTGATATCTGCTCTTGCTGGACAGCCTTGTACACTGTGTCTGGTTTTGAAGGTAATGCCCTGATTCATGTTTTATCCTTATGCAGTTGCTTAATTTCTTGGAACTGATCTTTCTGCTTGTTTTGCTTCTGTAGTAAAGACATTCAAAGTCCATTTTCTTACTTCATCTCTATCTGCTGTATCTGTATGTCCTGTTAAATACCACATTCTAATCTATTTTCTCTGAACTATACCTGAGCAGAAAACGTATTTACTTAAAGTACTTCTACAATGAAAGTCAAACTTTCTACTGTTTTTTTAATATGTAAATTAGTGGGTGAATTATTTTGCATATACTATTTGACCTGTGAATCACAGCTGGGATCAAATTGTTCGAGATTGCTTGAGCTACATTATTTATAATTGCCCAAAAATCTGACAGGGGTACTGCAGATGAACTTTAACCACCTATCAATAGTAATTACATCATAAAACCAAGTGTGTGCACATGATGACGACCACTTAGACAAATACAGGTTATGGGTTCATACAGTTTGTTAACATAGAGCATCATGCTAGTGACATGTATATTGAAATGGGTCAGAGACTTACACATAGATCCTGTGGACAGAAGCTATTGTAGGTCATATTGTAGGTCAGCTTTTTTGGTGAACATCTGTTTCTGCCATCTTCACTCTAGTCACTAATAATTGACCGGGACATTTCCTGGTGACAGTGCGGCTAAGTGGTGCGAGGTGTCCCCTATACAAACAGTGTTAGAAGCATTGTGTAGCGAGGTCGGTTTGTTGTCAATGGACCAATGTACTTGATGGCCTTAGATTGATCATTACATTGGTAGTTGGGTTAATGCATTGGCAACGCTTGTCAGACAAGATTGTGTGGTGGAAAATAGAACAATGTTGAATTTATAATATTAGCTCTGCCTGTAGCATTCAAATTTACATAGAGTTACATAGAGTAAAAGGCCTTTTTCCCTTACTGGTGAGACAACAGGGTGTAAGATACGTTGTGTCTTATTTTATGATTAAAAAATGCAGAGGTTTACAGATTTGTTCTCAAAGTGTGGTCGATTAATCAAAAATAATCAAAAATAATTTATGTGTATATATATATTTCCATTTTTGGAGCAGCTGCGTCTTCATGATGAACAAACCAATGGTTCAAAAGTTGATCAAAAGTTGATTAAAAAACAACAGTAGGCTTGCTGGCATGGTAAGAGTAACTCTGAAACCTGATTATTGGTCACAGCAGTTTTTCTTTTCTTGGGTAATTGAAATTTATTTTGATTTGTTATAAAGTTCAGACAGCGACAACATGTAAACACTTTCTTGTTTGTCTTTTTTTTAATGACTCATTTGTATTTGGAAGGCTTTTTCAGTTTTCCGAAGCTTTTTATATTCTCTTCTATTTCTAATTTATTTTTCTTTATTTATTCTTAACTTCTGGTGAAAGCTTTCAAAAAGGAAAAAAATCAGTAAATTGCATCATGCCTCTCTGTCTCCATGGTGTACATAAATGTTTGCAGTCGTGGCTCCAGCTCACCCATCTATCAGGGGTGGCATTTGTTTTAACCGTTGCATTCAGGACACATAATGGGCTATGGCTTGGGCAGTGATGGACTGAACTGTGACACATTGCTGCATTAGAAATGAGCTGAATGCAAGTTGCTATAACATTCCTGTTAGGACAGTTGTCTATATGTATAAAACATAAAGACAGCACAATACTTTTTTATCTTCTCTATTACCAATATTGAAACCTTGACTGACACCGTAAACTGATATATAAGCTTTTAAATGAACAACAGTTCTGCTAAAATAACAGATACTTAGCTCACTTTTAAATAGTGTTATCAGATATACTTTTATATTTCATTTTATAATTAATTAATTAATTAATTAATTAATTATAATAATGTTGTTCTGTAACATGACATTTTTATGAAACATACCGTAGTATGAGAGAGCTAGCTGAACAAATTGTTCGATGATAAGTGGTGGTTTGAGGAGATATAACATTATTTGTTTAAATTTTACTTCTCCACAGGCTAGTTCAGAGTGATGTAATTGAAATCAAATTTTGATTTCAGTTTCAATTTGATTTTTGAGGTGAGCGAAATGATTAATTACAGTGCAACATTTGCAGAATTATACTTTATATAAGATATACTCTATAATAAGATTTCAGTCTTATCATCTGACTGGTCTTTATTTTGAAACACAGGAATTGATCCAGGAAGTATTGGAATATTGAAGAAGCTAAATGAAACTTCCTTGCCTATCTGCTTGTCTGATTTGCAGCCAATGGCCTACAGTAGCTAAACATTTCACTAGTGCTGACTAGCATGTGGGTCCACTCAGCCGTCAGATGGAAAAAAAGGTTTGTTTTGTTCAGCATTTTGGACCCATTTCTCTTTCTTGTGCACCACTGTCTCTAACCACTTAAATCAAACTACTCATTGAGTGTTTACATTTGTAAACATAGTGCAGTCAAACCCCTTTTCTCCGCCATGAAAGGCTGCAGGACAGATTTTCGTTATGTGTTTACCCCCATTATGATACCTTGTCATGCCCAACTCTGGCCAAATTTAGAGCCCGGACCAATAGGGGTGAGCTATCAAGGTTTAACTGTACAGTATGTTCCTATTTGCATTTAGTATAGGTGAAATGAGAGCTGATCACTCAATGGTCAAGTGGTCACTTGAGACGCATGTGGAGGAGCATTGTAATGCCAGGTGTGAATGGATGTACTTAGAGCTGTCCACTTATGACTAGATCACTGAGGATGCATGTTAATGACAGGTGTGAACAAGGCCTTTGACTGTTGTGCTGCTTGCACTGACCAAGTATAACTGACTAAATAAGAAACCACCTTTGATCCCCAGTGAGGGATCTAGAATTTGGCTTATCAACTTGCTTAAAGTATAAAAAAATACCTAGACAGCTCTTCCAGTTGTATAATAGCCTAAAAGTTCTTACTGTATTATTCACTGTAGAAGGGCAATTTAAAAATTAAACAACAAGTCACTAGAATATTTTACATACTTTTAATATCTGTAAATAGATCTGCCTTACGTAGCATTAAACCCAAGTTGGTATAAACTGCAGTTTAGGAATTAGATTTATTGATGTGGTGGTAATTTCACATGGAAAGTAATAGTTATTAGTTAAATTATATTATTTTTGATATATTAATTATTAAATAACAAAACATTAACAATAACTATACAATGCAAGGTTTGGATTTTGTGGTGATTAAAAAAATCAGTCAATGGTTTTCTGATTCTGATTCTGACTATTATTGCTATTCTCTAAGCAAAGTAAATTTCTTGATAAAAGAAATGTTTATTGGAATTATTATTAATAGTAGGTTAAATTAATGAATGATGGAAATGTTGTATATTTTGTAATATTTTATGTTATCCGTCATTTTTATAATTGCAATAAGCCTCACACGGCTTCTAATAACAACTTTACTAATGTACTTGTCATATTGCTTTCATTTACAATAGTGAAATTGCAGTTGCACTATAATACTTGTACTTATAGCTGTTGTACTTATGTTAATGTCAGGCTTCATGTGGCTGTTGTTTTTACCATGCAGCCTTCTTTACTTCATTTCATGTCATGCTGCAAGTTTAAGCTTGATTTCTTGAACGTGACAGATACATATTCATCTGCTCAAGCTTTTAAGAGCTTTTCTTGCTTTGGTATATAGACATATAATTTAAAGCCTCAAATCTCCAAATGACCTTAACTTTGTTGGACTGTCTGTCCTCAGAAGTTTTCCATAAAGGCCTTTTACCTGCGATCACTCCCCCACACTTGCCTGTCCAATCAGAGTCCATGCTTTTAGGCACTTGTCCACCCAGCGCTGGGCAAACAGACGCAAACAGACGTGTCTGTTTCAATGTTTGTCAATGTCAGTTGCTTCACCATTTTTCAGTGCCCAGTAAGTGCTCCGGCAGCTGGACATGTTTGACCTATGTGTGCACTGGAAAAAGCTTTTTTTCTTTCAAAGAAAAAGAAGGAAATGGTTAATGCATGCACATACTCACATATGCATACACAGACACACACACACACACATGCACATACAGTACACTGTCCACACTGCTTTATCTGGCCAACTATTGTATGTTAGTGCAACATTGTCTCCCTCTGTCCATGTTCACAGGTTAATTCACCCCCTCAGCCCCCAAATTATTTTACTCTCCTCCTCTTGGGGCGGTACAGCTGTCAAACCAGTCCCCCAGAGTCCAAGCACCAGGGCAGGGCAGACTCACCCAGGATAGAATGAAGGGAGGAGTAAAAATAGAAGAGTCAGAGGTTCACATGTCAGTAACGAGGGCTTGAGCATTAGAGAAGGAAGCATTAAACTTGAGACAGAGCTTTATAGATAGACCCACAACTCTTCCGCCTTTAAAGCGATCAGTGAGGATTCCCTAAGAGGCGTGTGGGTGCTGTAAGAATTCCTTTACAAACCACGCTGCCCTACAAATCCTTGAGTGGTACACACCCTTTTTGCAGGTAAGTTCTATGATAATTGCACATGGCTTCTAAAGATATTTTTCATCACAGATTTTATGCAAATATTAATTTACAGGGAATTTTGTTTAAATTTCAATTGCAAACAAAAGGGCACCTGGTAACTCAACAGTAAGACATATCAGACTGTAGCTCAGCAGTAATAAGACAGTTTTCCAGATCATTCTTTAAGCATGTAGTATTAGGCCTTTATGTAAATGTAACTCTATTTTGTTATGTGGTGTAAGTCCACTAATCAGTAATGGCTGATCTGTTCTGTTACAATGAACTGAAAACGGTTGATTTAGGTAACCCACACTGTAGGCTGATTTGCCCTCGAGGCTGTTCCTGGAAGTCTCCCCGAGTTACACAGCAAGTCCTCACTACTGTCCTTTTCACAGGCTTTACAAAAGCTCACATTATTATGCAAATAGTCTTTCACATGCATCAGGGAAATCTTAAGCCTTTGACAAAGCGCATATTTTGGGTAGCAGTGCTTACTTAATGGCACTTGAAGTGCTTCACACAGGCTTTTTATTCAATCCCAAATACTGGATCTGTGAAAGAGCATGTAGAATTGGCAACCTGCCAAAGCACAGTTGAGAAACGCTCCCTTCTTTTACATTTTCATGCAAAAAAGGAGGAAAAACAAACATTAATTGAGCAATGACTATTGAATGGATTGGTACACGTGTATTGAGATACAGGCTTTGTCATTGACTTTTAGATAGCCAAATTAGATAAAATAGGTCAAACTGTTAAATAAAAATAGTATTCTCTAACCTCTGAGCCACAAAAATGGAATGCTGTCTTGGCATAATCAGAGCCCAGTTAACAGACACTGCCTTTATCAGCCCACAGCTGTCAAAATACTTTTTTACACATTACATTATGCAACGCTTGCTCAAGGCTTTTTTTTTTCATGAAGCATACTTTTGAAGGACCTGCCCAAAGTGCAGATATGTGCCAATGCAGTGTTCAAAGCAACTGTATAAACTGTACTGTACAGTGTAAACCAAGCTGGTTAATGGATGCTGAGCAAACCAGCAGCAAGTCTTGTCAGTGTCTGAACGTGATCCAGATGAGCCACTACTCTGTTAGCTTTTTTGAGCCTCATATAGTTTGGTTCAGTGATTTTTAGTGCATCAATTTGTGGATTGGGTCAAATGCACTGGTATAACAGCAGTGATACTTTTAAAAAAGGCTATAAAAACTTTTTTCAACTTTTGCAAAAATGAAAAAAGAAAGAACAGAAATAATCATGCAAAGGCAAATTTAATTACAGAATGATAGTTATGTACTTGTTACCGTACAGTCCATGTACAATGTATATAGATTTCATGCATGTACACTAAAGCAAAAAAGGTGAATTTGTGTTCAGATGAGCTTAGGTAGGTGCAAATAATAAGTTAAAACAGCATAAAACACAGATAATAGGTCTTTTAACAGAACAACTTTACAAGACTTTCTGCAGTTTTCTCTAATACGTGTAGTTGTTCAGTTTTCCAAAAGTGCACCATGATAAGTTTGGCAGATTGTAATGAATATTATCAAAATCATATTTCTGAAATATCTAAATGATTCCTAAAACCCATTTATATTAACACTAAACTAAATTTACTCTAAATTTAATAAGAACAAATTAAAATCACTGATATATTTGTAAGTTTTTTCCATTATCACATTTGAGTTTTTCTATATTTTATTAAAACACAGTGTGATTAATGGACTGAAGTTATATTATTTTTATGAATTTGAATTTTTTTTCTGATTTGTGTTCTGCCAAGCAGAGTACATACAGAAGAAAGCAAACCCACAGTACATATGAAGGATTGATCCCTTTTCATTTTCTGTATTAGCTGAAAGAATGCTGGCCCTCTTGCTGTCGTTTGGTCGCTCTCTGGTGCGAAGGAAGAATGTGGACTGTCTGGAGGATTCCAAACTGTGTCGCTGCCTCTCCACGCTGGACCTCGTAGCCCTGGGTGTAGGAAGCACGCTGGGGGCTGGAGTCTATGTACTCGCTGGAGAGGTCGCTAAAGGCAACTCTGGTCCCAGCATTGTGGTGTCCTTCCTCATCGCTGCCCTGGCCTCTGTAATGGCAGGCCTGTGCTATGCTGAGTTCGGAGCTCGGGTGCCCAAGACCGGCTCAGCTTACCTGTACAGCTATGTGACTGTGGGGGAACTCTTGGCCTTCATCACTGGATGGAACCTCATCCTTTCATATGTTATAGGTAAGTGTTAGTAAGTATTTGGACCACTGGATATCATCTGATTTTTAGACATTACAAAATGTCTAAACAAATAAGACCCAAAAGTTATTATAATGAATAATTATCAATCATTCATATTAGTTCCTAAATAATACATCATATTGTTAAGAGCTGAGAAATAGGCCTGAGGTTCAAGGGGTTACAGTACAGTGAATGCTTGGTACTGTTGAATTCATTTTTCATCAGAAACTCTGATTTTCTTTTGATGCAGGGACTTCAAGTGTTGCCAGAGCTTGGAGTGGAACCTTTGATGAACTCATAGGGGGCCATATAGAGAAATTCTGCAAAACCTACTTTCGCATGAGCTTGCCTGGATTAGCAGAATACCCAGATTTTTTTGCAGTTTGCCTTATCTTACTCCTTTCAGGTATTTCTACTTTTTTTTAATAATGTGACCAAGTTCGCAGATCTGCAGGTGTAAAAAAAATGAAAATCGATACCCAAAAGTCTGTGACCTTGAGTAAAATGCATTTTTCAATGTGTTATAAATTACATAAGAATAACACTATTACATAATAATAGTGAACATTAATCTAATAAGAAAGACAGTTAGTGTAAATGCTGTGGCTGATTTTGCAATGTCTCCCATGTCAATTGAGTTTAGGAGACACGCCTGAGCATGTCCCTGCTGTGGCCAATGTGTTCTCAGATCTAATCAGTGAAGGTAGCACATTATGTAATATTGGCAAAAAGGATACACACTCACATGGTGAAAGAAACACGTGAAGGGCTTTTGTGGCACTAAGCATGTGATTCTATGTTAGGATCCTAAGTAAGTTGGCATCTGCAAAATTCCACTACGTCAAAAAGACTGACTTTCATTGTATCTCTGTGAACAGGGCATTTATATGTCTTTTTTAAGATAGAAGTTATTGTCACTGATGGAACAAAATCTAATAAGCTCCAAATTGGTGGCTTGAAAGAAAGTAAAAATATTGTTTCAGATTACTTTTTTTAGTTCATTCTTTTGGCAATTTTACACAATTGAAAAGTCAATAAGAAAATGCAAATGACAAGGACAAGAATACAGATCCTGGGTTTTCATTTAACAGTGGAATTAGTGAAAGAAGGATTTGATGCTGAATGTGCAGTATGTAAGGCCTGTAGCATGTAAGCCTCAGGTTTCTGTTTTGTAGCTAGTCCATTGTGCTAGTAATTTTGTTTGCCATTTTTCTACCAAACAAAAAGGAAAATATGTTCAACCAGCTCTCTTATATCCTTTTTCCTCAGGTCTTCTTTCCTTTGGTGTTAAAGAATCAGCGTGGGTCAACAAAATTTTCACAGCTGTAAACGTGCTTGTGCTTTTGTTCGTCATTATCTCTGGGTTCGTCAAGGGAGATTCTCTCAACTGGAACATATCAGAAGAATCTCTTATAAATGTCACTATTCTGACAAGGTGAAGTACACACTAAACCCAACTTCATGTATTACATGTGCATTGCATTCTAATATGTTCTGAATATGTAAAAGTGATAGTTCACTCATGTCTCTCTTGTGCATAACAGGAATCTTTCTTACACTGGCAACGTCACGAGTGATTATGGGGCTGGAGGATTTTTGCCTTATGGCTTTGGAGGAACCCTAGCTGGTGCAGCCACATGCTTTTACGCATTTGTTGGGTTTGACTGCATTGCAACCACGGGTATACATCTAGTCATGTTCATACATAATCATATGTCATTATACAAGTTGTTGTTTGTATCAAGGAAACATGTGTTTTATTGATAAGGCGAGGAGGTGAAGAATCCCCAGAGGGCAATTCCCATCGGTATAGTTTCCTCCCTGCTGATCTGCTTTTTGGCTTACTTTGGCGTGTCTGCTGCCCTCACCCTCATGATGCCTTACTATCTTCTGGATGAGAAGAGTCCACTACCCTTAGCCTTTGAATATGTTGGCTGGGGACCTGCTAAATTTGTGGTTGCAGCAGGCTCACTGTGTGCACTCTCAACCAGGTAATTACCTTTCCTTCTCCTGGACTTGCCTGTAATAATATGCGTTTAGAAATGTAAAAGTAAGACGTATTGCGAGGTCCTGTAAATGGAGGCTGTTTACAAAGGTGAGACATACCCATTAGAAAAATGAACATTGTCTAATGTGATGTGCCTAATTGGGTCTGTTGTGGATTGATTCCTTAAATCTTCTAATGGTTCTTTGGTGGTGGTTTGTGTGAAAGAGAAGCAAACATTGTTCTGCATCTGCGTCCAGTCTCAGCTCTTGCACTCTTTCAGGACAAAACCTAAGCATGCTTGGTGTCTTACTTTTTTCCTGGTGAACAAAATCAGTGTTCTATGAATGCAGGTTAACATTCAAGAGCAAGGTTTGTGGAGTTTGCTGTGCAGGGTGGGAGCTTTACGGCAGAAGAATTGGCAGCTGAAGTTCTCTAATTGATTGTATAACAAAAGCATTTTTAAAGAAGCCAGGTGTTGTCTGTTCTTTAAAGACCATAACTGATATAGAGATACTCTAAATGTCATGGCAGGGCCTTTCTTGGAAGGTCTTTGGAGATGAACCAGGAAAAAATGAAGACGATTTGAGATTTGACTAAATCCCTACATTCTTGTTAAATGCAATACAATGTTCACATTGGAAATCTAAAAAAAAAAGTCTTTTGGGGATCTGGTCTTTAGTAATTGTAATGCTTTGTGGCTATGGTGCAGTGTGGCTGGTGTGAGGGGCTGTGTGACTAACGTGTTGGTCCTATGCATGTCTCTGCTCTATATGCAGTCTGCTGGGCTCCATATTCCCAATGCCACGTGTAATCTATGCAATGGCAGAGGATGGGGTGCTTTTCAAAGTGTTAGCCCGAATCAATCCTAAGACGAAGACCCCACTTATTGCTACAATGACCTCCGGTGTAGTTGCAGGTGAGAGCTGGGGGTAAATCTTGCTGTGTAAAATTGTAAAATGCACCACCAGGCAAATGATCAGTAGCAAAAGTTCTCAATCAAGCAAAATAAAAAATAAAAAAGGAAAAATAAATGGAAAGAAAATTACTTAGCTAAACACTGAACATTGCTCATTCATGATTGCCCTGTGGTGCTTAATTTGTTGATGACTCAAGAATGCTTTGTGTTTGAACCATGAACCCTTTTTTGTCCCTAGCCTGTTGGGCTCCATGTTTCCTTTGCCGCGCATTCTGTTTGCCATGGCGCGAGATGGCATACTATTCAGATTTCTTTCCAAAGTGAGTAAGCGTCAGTCACCAGTGGCTGCCACCCTGGCGGCAGGCACCACTGCGGGTAAGCTACAACAGAGAGAGGCCTGGCAGGCCTGCTGTCTTGTTGTGTATCAGCCTGGGTGGTGGTGTTGGTGCAGTGTTTGCATGCTTGGCCTTGTGGTGGTGGTGGTAGATGCATGCTAGTCCGGTGGTGGTTGTAGTGCTGAAATGGAATCTCGATTATCTGTATCTATTCAACTTTCCACGTTTGTTACCTTCTGTTGCATATGGATGCTTTTTTCTGCTGTTATTTGATTTATCATTTGAAGTAATTAGCAGTGCTTATTAGATCAAATAAATTTAGCTGCTGTGCTATCAAAACTCTTTACATTATGGCTGTCACTATTGACTACTTTGGCACAATGTCACAATAATTTGATTCAAATTGATGACTGATCCATTAACATGCATATTCTCAATGCATTGGTTTAGAAATATCTTCACATTTTCACTGATAAACATGGAAACCACATGTCATTATAAAGCCAGGTTCAGCAGTCTTGAAATTCTTCTCTAGGGGGAGCTATTGGCTCAAACATCAGTGAATGAAACACAGATGTATGTATGCTTGTAAATATATGTGTTTCATGAATATGATATAACATTGAATGTTGGCTCTTTTACATTGTGTGTATATAATTGCTTGGTTAAACATCAGTACAGTTCTCGATCACTCAATTACGGTAATACACACGTCAGTGTTTCTTTTACTAATGTCTTGAGCCAATAGCTCCCCCTAGAGAAGAATTTTAAGACTGCTGAACCTGGCTTTATAATGACATGTGGGTTCCATGTTTATCAGTGAAAATGTGAAGAAAAAATTCATTTTTATTTATCAGTCATCAATTTGAATCAAATAATTGTGACAGCCTAACTTTACATAGCAAAAACATTTCACGATAATTTGATTGGTGGATTGGATGGTATAGAAATGGTCTGCAAATAATGGATCACAGGGAAACAATCTTATCACATTAAATAAAGGGACAGTTCACTCTTTAACAATGAGTTAAAGGAAGAAGCCAGTTATTACCATCATGAACTTCACATCATGCTAGCTGGTAGCTTCTATACATTATTGTATTCTGTTGCTATATTGTTATATACATGCTATATTGGCATCATTGGTCAAAGCAACCTCTACAAAGCTGCCCTCTTATTCTCACAAAACAAAATTTGTTTTACGTGCCTGTGCTGAACTTATGGGCCAGGTGCAGCCCTCTGTATCATCAGCTGTAGAAAGATCTCAGAGAGAACAATGGAAGTTTTAAGACTTTGATGCAAGCTGGGGTGAGTTCACTGGATATTCAAAGACTGTACACAGCTGGATGAAGGGGGGAGAGTAAAGCAGATGGATACAGGGGGTCCCACTTTGGTTTGGGAGGCCCCTGTGATTGTGGTGATTTAAGTTCATACTGAAGCAGTTTGAGTTTGTTAGTGTACAGTGCAGGCCTGCTGGGCAGAGGTTTAGGCACCTGTATCAATGCACTGGAGTCATGGGGCATGTCTGGAACTGATCCTTTATATTATATATCCAAACGTTTGCATCCGGTGTCCATTTCTGCCTCTGGTGTAGTATTCTTGATTCATTTGCCGATTTTGTATTCCTACAGAATGACTTGATAATATGATGACAGTTGGTCAGATAACACATATTGTACTACGGAATTTAACCAATGTGCTGGAAATAAACACAATGCAGATTTATGTTGCTGAATGAGTGCATTCTTTGCACATTATTCAAATATGTTGCATGATCATACCCTTGTCTTTCAGTTATGTACTTATTTACTTAAACTGATATAATTTTATTCACATGGAAAGGATGTACAC
Organism: Lepidarchus adonis; assembly: GCA_037576955.1. Taxonomy (NCBI): domain Eukaryota; kingdom Metazoa; phylum Chordata; class Actinopteri; order Characiformes; family Lepidarchidae; genus Lepidarchus; species Lepidarchus adonis. The sequence goes on from JBBIGC010000033.1 coordinate 3,647,174, forward strand.
ACTTCTTGTAAGAAAAAATAAGTCTCTTTTCAGTGGGAACACTTTGTAGTCATATTTTGCAGACCGATTTTTGCAGACCTGTTTTATTTGTTGCTGGTATTTTGTGTATCTTGTTTGAATATTTCAATTATGTAATATTTTCAGTGAGCTCTAAACTACCTGCATCTATATTGATCTTTACATTGTGCAAACTGCTTTCTTTGTCTAATATGTATCTAATAATCTTAATTTTTTGTTTGTATCCACCACAGCTGTCATGGCTTGCCTTTTTGACCTAAAAGCCTTAGTGGACATGATGTCTATCGGGACCTTGCTGGCCTACTCTCTTGTAGCTGCTTGTGTTCTTATTCTCAGGTTAGTGCTCATGCTTTCACTCAATGAATTTTCTATGCCCTGCAAAACATGCGTGCTAAAAAAACGTATGCAGTGAAATGCAGCACAGTCTTGAAGATACGCCCAACTGATGCAGCGAATGTTATTGGATTAGGCCTATGATGTCATCAGCTGAATACAACTATTGTGCAAGTCACTGTGGCTTATGTAGTTCACAGATTTGTTTATTCAGCCTTGTTTTCTTAGTCAGGCTCACCTCAGAGGGCTCACAGTTACATTTCGCAAGGTAATATAAAATGCTCCTGGTAAAAAAATAAAAAAAAGGAATTCTAAGAATCTGTGGGGTGTTGACCAAAAACACACATCTTGAATCCATACACACCAAAGATTCTTTCAGTGGTAAGTTGCAGGGAGGAGGGCACACAGGTTTACAGAAAACACCAGAAGTCACACAGGGGTAATGTTCTAAACATGAAAACTAGGCTCATTAATGTAGCCGCAGCATAGCTTACCACAAATAACAACAAATGCTACTTTTTTCAGACTTTATTTATACATGTTTATTTTTTAAATAGCTTGTTTATTGTTATTTTAACCATTGAAACATGTAATAAATTTATTTTTTATGCATTTTGTAACATTACATTATTACATGATTGTATAAGTAATTAACTAATGATTTACACAGTGCATTATATATATATACTGTATATACTTTAATATCTTAATATCATCCATACTACATAATATAATCGCATAATATCAAAAAGTCTGAGATTTTCGAGAATTGAGCAAGGGACAAGGCCGAAAATTATTGCTGCATGTCGGTGATCTTCAGGCCCTCAGACGGCATTGTACTAAAAACAGGCTTGATTTTGTCATGGAAATCATTGCATGGGCTTAGAAACACACCAGAAAGCATTATCTGCAAACTATGTCATTCACAAATGTAGGCCAATGTATTTGGCATACTACACAGTAGTAAATATGGTTCTATCCCAACTTTTTTTTTAGATGTTTTGCTATCAAATTCAAAATGACCTTATAATATATAATATATACAGTGGGGCAAAAAAAATATTTGGCAGCCACTGATTCTACAAGTTTTCCCTTTTAAAAAGAGAGAGTCTGTAATGCTCATCATATGTTCACTTTAGCTGTGAGAGACAGAATGTAAAAAAATCCACATTGCATGATTTTGCAATTTGCACAATAACATTTTTTTTTAGCATTCAAATTTAGACAAAATGGGTTTTATTTATGCTCATGAATACATACAATATATATTTAAGATTTATAAGTAAATTACACATCAAATTACAGGATGTGTGTAAAGTTGAAGTGAATTTATGCACTGGAATTCTATTAACTGAATAAAAACAAACTAAATCGAAATCTTTGTAGCCACTCTGTAACAATTCTCATTTGCATCGTCAACTACACTAATTACAATATTTCTTCAAATCATTTTCAGGTTTCAGTATGACTTTTAGCATGGCCATAACAATCCTTATGTTACATGATAATTAAGCCTTTTGTTTCAGATATCGTCCAGACTCCATATTTGAGAACAGCAGATTGACTAAAGAAGAAGAGTCAGAGCTGACTGAGTCCGAGTCTCACCTCAACAGGCTGAAGGATGGAGAAATGACACTGCATTCTGTCCTCCACCCAGCTCTGCAGCCAACTAAAACTTCCTCCACAGTTGTCAACATGGCTGTTGGTGTCATAGGTGAGCATTAGGCCTTTGACAATGAAGGAATTTTGAATGAGTCAAGACTAATGAACTGGGCAGGAGATGATGCCGATTGAGATGACGAGACATGACTTTAAAGCTTTAAAGCATTCAACATCCAGAATACAGTGCTCCTTGAAAGTTTCTAAACCTTGAAGAATTTTTAATATTTCTGTATAAATACAACCCCAAACACCATCAGATTCTTCGCACAATCTGTAAAAGAAGATAAGAAGATCCCATGTAACCAAATCACAAAAAATATTAGACTTGACCATTATGTTGTTAAGAAAAATTATGCATAATTACAACAAGTGAAAAAAGGAAGTGACCCTCTTGCCCAGAAACTACTACACTATAACTGAACGTTTGTGGTAACTGTTGATCAGTGCTGCATATAGGTTTGGAGGAATTCCGTCCATTCCTCTGTACAGAACACTTGGATATTGATGGGTTTCACTACATTTAGTTTTCAATTCAATTCTTTTCACAACATTCCTCTTGGTTTAGGTTCAGGACGTTGACTTAACTGTTCTAAAATTTTAACTTTATTCTTCTATAACAATTCTTTGTTAGAACAACTTGTGTACTTAGGGTTCTTGTCAGGCTAGATGCCCCACTATTTTTTGAGAAAAGAAAAGACCAAGTATAATGTTTTTATTTAGGTTGTTTCATTGGGTTTTCTTAATCATGTCATATGATGGATGATTCTTCTCTGTACTTCATACTTGAAAGTTACTAAAGAGTAGTAATAGTGACAATGTACTATTGTTTTCGTTTAATTACCTAATAAAATAATCTCATTAACCTGGTTATATATATAGTGTATAGTTACAAAATATATTATATGTGGAAAATATTCAATAAAATAAAAGCAAAAAAATCTAATCTGCTGCAGATTAGATGTGCCTAGTTCTGGAGGACCAATGCCCAACACAGTTTGTTAGGCCCCACGCTCAAACACCCACTTAACCTGGGATTTAACAGAAAATCAGAACAAGATGTGTTTGAGAAGAAAAAATCATTGGAAACCGACTCTTTATAGCTGGCACCCCTGTTTCAGATGAAAAATACTGCCCCAAAAAGAATAATGTGTTTTCTCTTTCTTTTTCAGTCATTGCAGTGTGTGTGATAAGTGCCCTCACTACTCATTATGGACAGGCTGTTCTTGCTATGGAACCCTGGCTCCTGGGAACACTAGCAGCAGCTTTTTCCATCTTTTTCATATGCATCGTGTTGGTGTGTAGACAGCCGCAGACAAGCAAGAAGGTCTCCTTCATGGTATGTAGACAGAGAAAATGAAAAATGCTTCTTTGGTTTTGCACTGGAGCTAAACAAGGTAACAAGTAATGAAGCAGTGTATTTTAAGTCTGAGATGACTAAACATCAGGTTTGAGAAAAGTGTGTGCTGTTCAAGTGCTGTGAAGCTAAACTAATTGATTTAAGTGTCTGTTATTTGTTAGCGACATTAGCATCAAAGCTTGGAACAAAACTAAAGTTTTTCTCTACTCCCAAACTTAATGAACATCAAACAAAGTAGAATTAGTAAGAAAATTGTGTCATAGGTTATTATGGGAGGAGACAGATGGAAAAGGAAAGACATATTTAGTTTTGTCACTATGAACTGCACATGCTGTTCTTCTTGTACAGCTCTATAATGCTTCATATAATGTGGAACCTGCAATTTTAGTTGAATCAATATTCAATGCACTGACTGTGGTTCAGTTAGTGTATTAGTGGTCACCTGTGCAGATGTTCATGGAAGTGTGTTTATTTGCTCTACAGGTCCCCCTGTTACCCTTTCTGCCCATTCTGAGTATATTTGTCAATGTTTACCTCATGGTGCAGCTGAGTGGAGACACGTGGATTCGTTTTTCTGTCTGGATGGCTGTGGGTAAGTATATTCTCTCTCTCTCTCTCTCTCTCTCTCTCTCTTTCTCTCTCTCTCTCTCTCTCTCTCTTTCTCCCTCTCCCTCTCTC
>JBBIGC010000033.1:3672497-3726391 GCA_037576955.1 Lepidarchus adonis
ATAAAATATTCAGCTACTTTTTAGTATTGTTGGTTTATATGCATTTCTCCATCAATATGTTTTTCCATAAAAATACAACCATAATTCCAAAAAAGTTAGGACGCTGTGTGAATTGTAACAAAAACAGAATTCAATGATTTGAAAATAGAACAAAGTAAATGAAGGTCATTTTGAATGTGACTGAATCAACACCTCTCAAAAAAGCTGGGACAGGGCTGTGTTTTCCACTATGTAGCCTTTATTTTATCCATAATGCATCCGTCAAATGTCTTAAAAAAAGCCAGGACTGCAGGCAGGCACCTGGACTCCTCTACTATACAGCCAAGCCGTTGTAATAGATGTAATGTATGTTTTAGCATGGTCTTGCTGAAATATGCAAGGCCTTCCCTAAAAAAAGACTTTGCCTGGATGGAAGCATACGTTACTCTAAAACTTACCTTTTAGCACTGATGGTGCTGTCCCAGATGTGCAAGCTGCAAATTCCATTGGAACGGATGCACCTCTATATTAGACCATATAATTGTACAGTAAAAGTGCTGATAAGCCAAATAGTCCCTTCTCCTTTTTAGCCCGGAGGACACAGGAACCATGTTTTCCAAAAGGAACTTCAAATATTGAATTGCCTGACCACAGAACAGTCTTCCACTTGGCCTTAGTCCAATTTAAATGAGCTATGGACCAGAGAAAACCGAGATCTTTCTGGATTGTGTTAACATACAACTTCTTTGCACAAGAGAGTTGAACATTCATTTGTGAATGACAAGGCAAACTATGTTCTAGGATTTCGGGAAGAGTTTAAGTTCAGCAGCAATTTCCATTACAGAGCCATGCTGTTTTAATACAGCGCTGCCTGAGGGCCTGAAGATAAGAGGCATCCAAAATTGATTTTTGGCCTTGTCCCTGTTAGAACTCACCAGATTCTCTGAATTATTTGATATGTCCTGTAGATGAGATTTTCAAAGTCTTCACAATTTTACACTGAAGAACAATATTTTAAAATTGTTCCACAATTTTTAGACAGTTTCTTTACAGATTGGTAAACTTCAGCCCATCTTCACTTCTAAGAGAGCTCTGCCTCTCCAAGATTTTCTTTTTATACCCAGTCATTTGGTAACCCCAGTTGCTAATTGACATAATTAGCTGCAAAATGTCCTTCTAGCTGTTTCTGTTTAGTAACACTTGTATTTTTAGCACTTTGTTGCCCAGTGCCAACCTGACATGTGTTGCTGCCATCAAATTAAAAATAAACTAATGTTTTACAATAGTAATGTCTCACTTTCAACATTTGTCACCTTTTCTTTGGTGAGATTTGCATTATATTGGCATATATACTTTACACATCTTAACTTCTTTAGAACTGAATTTTAATTGGATAGTAAACTAATTAAATTATTTGCAACTATAAACTGGCAGCAATTGGATTAATTAGGATACAAGTACATAAAAAAAATCATAAAAAGTTAACTCAGACCAGGTGGCAAATAGTTTATCTTGAACATTATTGTTGAATTCTGCAAAAAAAAAAAAAGACTCAGCTTTATTAGGGTTTTACTACAGCACAGCACCACACACACTTCTGTCTAAGCTACCTTTAACTAACCTATTTGCCATTGTGAACGCACCACAGCACACAGTGACCACAACGAAATGTGACCTCTGCATTTAACCCATCACACATGGACCAGCGGGCAGCTATCAACAGCAGTGCCCGGGGAGCAGTAAAAGGAGGGGACCTTGCTGGTTACCTCAGCAGTGCCCGGGCTGAGACTTGAACCTGTGACCTTCTGATCCCAGGGGCAATGTCCCAACCATCACTGCCCCTTATGTTCAACAGGCAATCTTCTGCCCAATAGATCATCAATTTGTAAGTTAAGCTATGTCAGACTCATCTAACCTGGCTGTGTGCGCGCAGTGGTGGCACTGGTGCTCTTGAGTTGGCCTCTAGGCTTCACTGGCAATTTTGAGACCGGATTATGTGGGTGAACAGCAGTAACAGAGTTCCTTGAATTAGATCCCACCGAAAGCTCCACGCTTGTTCCCTCAGGTAGCCGCATTTTCATATTCCCTGCAAAGGAAAGAAAGTTTTGAGCAAATGCAATAAATTGGAAATTTAATTTCCCTGACTAACAAACACAGAGTGCTATGATCATTAGCGAGTAACACATTGATGTATTTTTCTAGTACAGATATTAAACATACCAATGAACTCATTCAAAGGATTAATGGTAGTCTATTGCAATCTTTCTTCTACTGGTATGTTACGTAAAAAGAGAAGTACATTCCTCCATATGGTATAGGTCTGCAGAAAAAAAATTAGTGGAAAGTATTGTAACCATCTACCAGGCTCTGACATCAGTCTGAGGAAAATTTGCTACACTCCTCAATGCAGAATTCTTTAAGCTATGAAATGTTTGAGGGGAGTTTTGCATGTACTCTAACACTACAGGACTCTCCATTTCTTAGTGTTCAGTCAGTCCTTGGTAGATTTGCTGCTATGTACTGCTACAGCGGGAAGAAAAAGTATTTGACATGTCAGCATTATCATCAGTAGGGGTATTTCTAAGTGGCTATTAACACAAAATTTGCACCATGTGTCAATATCAACTCCAGTATTTAATTCATGCAAAGACATCTAAACATTTAAGTCCCTAAACCGAGTTGTGTAATAAAGTGAAAAGACACAGGGAAAAAGTATTAGACATTAAGATAACAAGGTGCAAAATGGCATAGAAAGCCAGGAGAGCACCCAAAATCTGTCAGTATTGAGAGAGAAAACCTGTCCCCTATAAAAAATATTTGGAAAAGTTTTTTCTTTAGGTTAATTTAATTAGTTAATTAAATTTAAAAAAGTGTATTACTTGCATCTCCCAGTATTGTTAAATTCATTGGGTGCCCTATTTTTTTTTCTTCTTTTGCTTAAATGACTTTTACAACTTCAAGAAAGCTGGGAATGATCCAACCTGCTGCTTTGCAATCAGAGCACTTTCTAACTCCAGACCACAGAAGGATGTATGTACATAAAAGACACAAGGACATGTAAAGGTAGAGTAGGTACATGTGTATCATATGCTAATCCCCCTGGGGCCACGACATAAGCTTTGGCCATAAGAAACACAAAAGGCTTCAACAGAGCTTTTGCTTTTGTAAAGTATATGCCACCTTATGGTGAAAATGAGAACCGCCTTCGTCATTTGTGCATATCAAAATAAGAATGTCCTAAGGAGCAGGAAAAAGGTACCACAAAAATTAATAAACAGTCATGAAAAAAAATCTTGAATGTGAATGCCTTTTGGTACGCTAAAATGAACAAACGCTGCCATATCTATTCACATCAAGTTGTATTAAATAGTACTTAGTGCAACTTAACCATTTCAACCAATGATTCTAGCAAGAATCTCTGAGCAAACACAGCATTTACTGAGTAAAAGTGAGTGGTATCCATTACATAAAACAGCCATACCATCCTGACAGGAGCCTGTACATAGGCAACCACTGTCTATATATCTGGTATGATCAGAGAAACAAAGTTCTTCAACCAAAAAAACCCCAAAACTCCAATCCATGAGAAGAGCCTTTTAAAACAGAGTCGATTAAATAAAAGCTCAAAAATGGAAAAAATAAAAACCGAAACAATAAAGCTTGGAAGGAAAGTTTGTGTCATGCAGAAAGCCATTTCATTACCTCCAGATGTGCTCGCTTTACTCCTCGGAGAAGGCATGTCAGTGGCAGTGTAGCCATTTTTTCGTGCCGTACCAGGTTTCCGCTTTGATGCAGACGAAGGCAGCAGCCGAGGGTTAGCAGCTGGAGTTCGAGCAGCAGGAGATCCTCCTGTTCTGGATGATGGCTGGGAGCCAAGTCTACCTTTGTTCCAGTCAGGTGCCGATTCTGCCAGTCGTGATGAGTGCGTCTGTAAGAAGAGCTCCCTTTCATTTCCATACTGCCATGTGAAAAAGCCAAAGTCTGTGTGCCCCACACTCACTGCAGTGTTGGCCATAATACAGCTAAAGAATGTGAGCAGTGCTGAAGTTCACAAACACACCGAAGTTGCTACAACTTACTATTGTACTATAGTCCTTCTGGGAATTTGAAAGTCCCTGCCAAGCACACCCATCCCACTCCCCCACCACCTCTATAAACACAGTAAGTGTACACATGGAATACATTTTCCAGAGACTCTGAGATGGTCTAATTCAGAGTAGCAAATAAGCAATTTCCTTTGCTCTCTCAAACTGAACATTACTAACACCACACAAACTTATGAAAAAAAAATGTCACACACAAACACCTATATCTATTATATATACACACACACACCCCTTAAGCTTATTTCCATAATCAAGTCATGATGACATAGTGCATGAGTAGCAGCAGACACAGAGGGTCAGAAATATTACAGCACTAAAATAAAATGCCTTAATCCGTTACATCAGCTCTGATGGTTTAACTGACTTAGTTTGTAAAAACTAACAAAAATAGTACTGTCAGAGGAATTTATTTACGGTCAGAGGAACTGCAATATATTTTTTCTAACTGCAAGAAGAGAAACTTCACTGTAAAAAAGTAAGTTTATAAATTGTACTCACTTTCAAATTGGTTTTCTGAAGTTTCCCAGAAATGTTCAGTGACCCATCTTTCTGTTTTTCTTCTCCAGAAAATTTTTTGGTTGCAAGTTTGGCCAAGCCAGTGTGATTCTGTACACTCATTTCTGATGAAGATTCTGCAGTGTCAACAGTATTTAAGGTCCTATTGACTTGTGGCTCCTTCTCGCAAGATTTTTCCTTAGCAGTTTTACATGCGGCAGATGTCTCAGACCAGGTACGAAGTCGGGACTCCTGCGCAGACGCTCCTTCTTGGAAAGTGAATGAGCGAACTCTTTTACTCATATTGCTTTGATCTTTCTTAAGGCTACTACAAGATGGTGTGATGGCCATAGAAGAAACGGCAGAAGTAGTTTTGTTAGGAGAGGTCTTACTTTGCATGGAATGGTAAGTCTTTGGAGTCTGGTTCTTGGTGACTTGGCGTGAGACATTTGAAGAAACCTTCACAACTCCCACACTTGATGGTTTTAATGCACTGTTAGGCCTTGATGAAACCTTAGATTTCACATTGCTAAAGTCATGTTTGGCAAACTTTTTGAGCTCCAACTTGTTACTTTTGTTCAGTGCAGTCAAAGGTGTCTTGGGTTTCTGAGAGACAGAACTTGGCTGTTTGTATATGGCTTGTGCCACTGGACTTCCTAGATCACCTTTACCATTGCTAAGAGAAGAGTCTGAGGGGGTTGGAAGGCAAAATGTCTTAGAAGTCAAAGACTGAACAGGAGTAGAAGTTTGGACATTACCACTGATGTCGAATTCCTCTGAGGTTGCACGCTGGAATGTCTTCCCTTCAACTGGTGTAGAGTTTTGTGACCCACTTGAATGGAAAGCGAACCTTTGAGCTTCTGTATTACTTTTCTTCAGATTAACTGGTGTGACACATTCAGGTAGGTCAACACATGGGATCGATTGTGAAGACCTGCCCTCCCCAATTCTTTTTTGAGGAACCAAAGAACTTGCTTTCTGAAAGACTTCCTCTTCCATGATCAATGTCTGATTGGTTGCCTGGATGAAGGTGACTCCAAACTCCTGGTGTTTGCCGTCTTTCCCTGAAGCACTAACCATATTATTAACAAGACCATCACAGACATCAGGTAATGAACCATTGATCAAGCCAACATCAGAAGAGATATCCAAAGATTGCTCTAGGGGGGACAAACTGAGCAGTGGCTCAGACTCATGGAGCAGAAAACTGTTACTCCTCATTACCATCTCATTAGAGCTTACCGAGCTGCATCTTTCATCAGAGTCAGAATGTGATAGCTTAACAGAGTCTAAAACAAAGACTCCTCGATCTGCAGTATCAAGGTGGGTTTCTAAGCATTTGCCATTTTTCTGAACAATGGTTCCATGAACAGCAGGGAGTGGGGCGCACTCAGAATCAACACTGCCATTCTGTATACCTGAGACCATCATGGACACATTCTTGTTACAATTGTCATTGTTTTTTATGTAGTCCACCATCGCCGTGTTGTCTGATTTCAGGGCCACTTTTCTCATTATGTTCTCATCTGAAGTCACGTCACTGATACAGTCTTCTGCCATCTCCACATCATCAGGGCTGTCTGTGCTGCCATGACTCAAACTACTACTGGTTCTCAGTGAATTGGGAGAAGGGCCAATAGGGCAAGTAATGTCATTTCCATTTCGGTCCTCCACAGAGAATGTGAGATGCAGGACTCTGTGGGGAGCCTCCATGCCTTTGCCCGATTGAATGCCCTTAAACACTTAATATCCAAAATCTGTGTAGTCCACCTCCTTCTACAACTAGGCAATAGTCATTTAATTCTTCCAAAAGAACAGAAGCACCTGAGGGAGGAAAAAAAGCATTAGACTTCTGAGGATTTAACACTAGGTCTATACACAGCAATGTATGTATATTTTTTTGCACACCGACATAACACAAAAACACATGAAACACACATGAGTTTCAATAAGAAACGTGTTCACCCAGATGGACAATTCACCACAAATTTTACTTAGTTACTAAAGATTGGTTAAAATGTTGGCAAAATTAGACAAGAAAACCACAAATTATATTAGAAACTTGAGTTGATTGCCATTGAAGTAACCATCTTTATAAAACATTTTTAAAAAAATCAATGTGGAGCTTAATGTTGCATAATCCATTGAAAGCTAAGGGACATTTCCAGTAATGAGGATTTGACACCATACTGCATTTTTAATAGCTCATACAACCACTTCATTCAAAATGTATAAGTAACAGAGTATGGTAAGGATCAAATACAGCAGGTCTTTCTTAAAGTCAAAGCCAGAATACTGCATTTGAAATCTTGTAAATCAACTTAACTGAGGGGAAAATACAGCTGAGGCTTTAGCTTGTCAGCATTAATAAATATATTCACTTCCATGAATTCTAGGTTAGGTTTATGCATGACTAATGTCCAGCGATCATATACAGAGTTAATGAGCATTGGCCACAATACACTATTCAGAAAGCTAACACACTACTAAGACCAACTATGCGTTGTTTTGTAGGGAGTTTAAAGCATGCAGAATTTTAGATGCATGGGTGGTCAGTGTTCTAACCGGAGGCCATGAGGGATTAAGAGAGCAGCCTCCTCTATTTAAAAAAGGGGTTGCTAATGCTAATCAAAACAGTTCACTTTGTTTTGTTGAGACTGATTTAACTCTGCGACAGTGACTGTGCTGCCAAGAAGACTAGCCCCTTCTCTAAACAAAAGGCTCACTATGGCTTGGAGTTATGGAGTTACAGCATGATTAGGATACCGGCAGAGTAACATTTGGAAAACTTGAAATATACTAACACAGCAAGTTATCCCAACCTTTGCAAATGATCAAGGAAATACATCAGTATGCAATGCACCAAACATACTAAAAAACTAAAAGAAGGACGATATAAACTAGGACAACATGGAAACTGTCTCATTAGGTTGAATGTCCTGTCTGCTTATGCCCTGATCACAGTAACATTCCACAGGGGTGGAAACAGTTTGGCATGATTTTGGATAGTTGGAGGAAAGACATGCATGCTCCACTGCACTCCTGTCCAGCAAAACAAGAAAGGGAGTTTTCACAAGGTTTACAGAGAGGTCCTTTGCTGCCAAGCCTCTAAGCTGGACAAAGTAAAATCAGAAAAACAACAAAGCTTTAATAAAACTGTGCAAATTTCATGATTTCACAATCATCTATTGAAATGCTCAGCCTGCTTAAGGAAGGTTCATAATGAAAACACTGTGTTAGAGATCAAACGATTATTTCCAGTATTAGATTAACAAACACACAAGGAGAACAATGTTTCACTCTGTGCTGGAAAGGATCGAGGCATCTGTGATATATAATAGGTTACAGGCACCAACAAGTGAAATATAATTAGCCACTCTGCTACAGAAATGTCTGGGATAGCTGCTTTAAAATTCACAGGGTTATTACACATTAAGGCTAGCTGTAGGGCTGGGCTTTACTTTCATGAGGAATAGATATGCCAGATGAATCGGTCTAGTTTTGCACGCTTTGTCATGGAAACTACAAGAGAATTACAAATGATCGCACAAAATGAAAAATGTACTTTGGAATATTTGCTGTGGAAGTCCAGGCAAGATGTTAATGCTCTGAAAATCTTAACTACTCCAGGTAATCTAGTTCAATCGAGTTCATAGTATAAGCCCAACTCTCTTTACTCTGTCAGGAGGCATCTAGTTTTGATTACAGGCAACTGTGTTATAATACAGCTAATTTCGGAAACAGCAATGGCCTCATCAGCAAATAGTTTGAAAATATCACACACTGTTTAAAAGTGTTTCAATATGACTTGAAATTAATTTTCATTAAGGAGCATGATACTTTTAAATTTAGAAACAGTTGAAATACAAGGGGTCCTCACGGGGCTCCTTAAGTCGAAACCCCTTACATAAGCATCTACTTTGTTTTGTGAATGGGGCCATTTCTGTGTCAGTCCATCAGAGGGAGACATTCACCCACCTGAGGCTCTGTATTACATTTTTAAGCGTTTTATTAAGAGTACTTTCACTTTAACTTTTCACACCATTAAAAAAGGGGGTTGGGGCAGCATCGTAAACACAAATCTTCCTAAATCGAGTATGTCACAAGTTGAGGACCCCCTGTATATTGTTTTTCATAATATCCAAGAAATTTAACAAAACAACATGCATAGTTACAGAGTTGTTGTTGTTTTTTGCTTAAAGAGAGATACCATGATGAGTCTTGTTCATCAGTCTCAACAGAAACATTTCTAAAAGAAACTAAAAGATCATGATGCAAGTATTGGCATTATTACTATACAAACTCTTCACTGAAATTAGAAACCATATGTTTTAATGTAAAGTGTACTTTGTCACTTTGCTTTTGTATTGATCACAGACATACCTGTATTAAACTGAATAATCCCTGCAGCACAGACACTACCAATGTTTTACAATGATATAAGTTGCAGCTCTCAAATCAACTCCGCAGAAACACTTTGGTCTTCTTAAGCTTCCTAAAGAGACTAAGCAATTATTAATTCCTCGGTCTCCTAACAAAGTGAAGGTTTTCCTTGGTAACAGTCAGTCTGCTTAGTCATTTACAGTCTGACTCCTCAAGCAAAACATTAAGGGAACTACCACCTCTCACAAACACTCGACTACAACCAGTCAATGATAGCCAATGATATTGTACACCTCTACATAGACATTCATATATTCAACAGTCCTAAACATGTCAGCTAGATTCTCAATACACAGAGAGCTCATTCAGAAATCATGGTCATAAATAAAAACCTGCAGTGAAGCTTACAATAGTGCCTTTGTTTAGAACAAGTTCCAAGAAATGAAATAAAAGTCATATCTGTTAAAGCATAAGAATATTGGAGTACCTTATAATAATCAAAACATGAAACCACTAGGAATGGTGAGATATAAAGTGGACCACACAAGACAGAATAAAATATTTACTTACTATCTTTCTCTCACACCCGTGCACACTTTTTTGAATAGTTTGTTTTACATAATTATCTGATGAGCCTTAAACCACTACCTGAAGGTTCAGAAGAAACGCAATACTGACACACACACACACACAGAGTTCAATGTCTTGTACACTAAACACAATGTGAAATTTGTGCATAATGTCGTTTATAGCTAAATATATTAGAACATTTTCTTAAATTAACTTTAACAGATGTTGATGTATCCTATTCATGCAGAAATTCATGTTCACATTCCAATCAAGTAAATCCAATACTTTTCAGTTACCAAATCGATCATTATTCTGTTTGCCCGGTAATAGTGATATATAATGAATCCCAGTCTCACTGCAGTTATACCAAACCAAAAAGACATGCAGCTCAAAGGGAAAAAGACCTACCCTTAGACCTGCTGTAACATCCAACCTGTACATCCTCTTTTAGCCTCTCGTTCATCAAGCTCTTACTCTTTCCTGACTCAGGATCCGCTCTCTCCAAATCAATCCCATTAATGCTGTGGTAAACATTCAAGCGCATACAGGTTTGTGTATATGTAGACAAACAGTAACCCTACTCCTCTCACTCACCAGCCAGCCGGACTCACCAAAACATCAACAATACACAGATGAAGTGGGGGGTCTTGCCGTCCAAGCTTAAAGCAAGAAATCCTTACCTCCCAATGATTCACAGCCTGCTCGTCAGCACACCTTAGGGCACTGACTCTACTCGCTGTAACACGCCTCTGCTCGCACTGCACAGTACAAGGTCCAGCTCAGGCCTATGAGGAGTTGCAGGGCTAAGTTTTCTGGGGACAACCACTCGTTACCTTATCCCAACCAAGTCCCTATGCAGGGAGGGAGGGGCCTTTGCACGTCAGGCCAAAAGCTGCATTCGCTGTTGCCCAGCAACCCAAGTCCTCCTTTTATGAGAGAGTTCAGGCCAGCCAGCTTTTGTACAGGAATGAAACTGAGACTAGGCACCCATGTCTCTTACACACACACACTTCAGTGTACACCACAGTCCATTCATGCCAGAAAAACATGTGTAAGTGAATTTCATTTGGGACACTAAATTTTTTATTGTAATTAATAACATTTGAACCTTTGAAAACATTAAGGTTATACATTAGTATTCAACCTGGAAAAAGCAAAAAAACAGTTTGTCTTCTGCTTGATTTCTCATGCTCACTCACTCACAGGTTATGTAATTTCTGGGGATAGAGGACATCAACTTTTAAGCTGTAGGTCCAAGTCCTGACCTTACGAACACTTTTCTAGGACACTGTTCTATTCCTGCCTAATCCACATAAAGTCTTTAGAAAGAACCAAAAGTACATAATCTTTGCTAACAAATGATACCAACTACAAGCTGCCACCCAGCCGTGCCATTACTTAATGAGTTACAAAATGGGATTAGCGACAGTCAAATCAAACACTGTACACTGATTAAAACTGCCAGCTCATTTTAAGGTTAGGCAACACTTGCAGTGATAAGAGAAACAAACGATTTGCAGATGATTACAGGTTAAACAGTTAGACAGACACACACACACAGACTCACACATTTTAAATGGTTACAGATATCACAACAGCAGGAACAGTGACTAAACCTGTGGTAAAATAAGGCTAAACATAAAACTGCTGAAAGTAAAGCCAATATGGTTGACTACAATTAAGTTCCACCGAATTGCTTTTTCCACAAAAGTACATTATTTTCAAAAATCACATTTTAATAAATCTTTATCAGCCATTGTGACATCAATACATGACGATTTTATAATGAATAGTGGTTTTGGAGATGCCTATGCTTTAAATACACATTGTATGCAATTTGGCATAAATTCTCAAACGTGCATTAAAAAATAAAAAAATAAAAATACAGCTTTTCTGAAGGCCCTTTCTCCTTTGAGTTCAAATGACAGCAAATGCAACAATCTATTGTTATTGTTAACAGAAAATTCCCTCCATCTACAATGCACATGCATCTATCTGGGTGGTTAGTGAAAAAACTTCCAGCAAACACTGTGGCAATCTGCTCAAAAATGCTCTTAAAAAGCACATGCCCTTTAAGTTACATGTGGATACCATACAATACCCGCAGGGGCAGCAGGTCAAGCCATGGCATGCCAGACATACCCTGTTCCTCTCTGGGTAAAAAAATTAAAGCACCGCACACTACAGAAAAGCACGTATTGTACTTACAGATGTTTCGGACACCAGCCTTTCAGCACAGGTCCATCAGTACTTGACCATTTTTATTCAATTCTAAAGAAAATCAAGTCATGATCATTGCAAACTCTAAATGGCCCATTTCTACTAACTTGCTCTTCTTCAGCTCGTCTTTCCTATGAGGTCACATCTCCCTCTGAGGTACTTGACATACGCCTATAGTTTAGCATGGATTTATGGCAGTGCCTTCTATTCATAGCACTGGGGTGTAAACATAGTTGTAAAGCTAAAGGAGGCAGCAAATCCTCCCAAGTCAATGAATGTAAACTTAACATTAAAACAAAGTACACTTTCTCCACAGACAGACTCATCCAAAATATGGTTATTTTGCTAAGAAATGTGGCAATTTACCAAAGTGTCAATTAAAATAAACCACAAACTAATTTAAATTGAATGGCCAACACATTACACTGTGTCAATACAATTTCCAAGGTGGGAGAAAGTACAAAACGTGCCTGAGAAAAAGCAGAAGTAATGTTTTGGTAAATGTTGTACATGCCTACATATTCAGCTATCTACTGTTTATACACATTCTTTAAAAAATAGTTTAAGTACTGTGAAAGATGCTGCATTATTCTGATGAACAATTGAGCAGAAGAACTGAGCCTACAGCCATACAGTCCTTAATATAAAACAGTCGAAATGAAACCTTGTAAAACGCTCTATTTGAGTATATTTAACATCAAGTTCAAGGCCTTACTAGAGTCTGTGGGGAAACGACAATATTACCGTTGAAATACGACCTTTGTGGCGTTATCATTCACTTACACCACAGCATTTGACGAACAAGGGTATTCACATACGGCAGTGAGTGTTATATCTTTCAAAGACAGAGACACGTCCTCACAACTGACCAAACCGAATACGCTAGCACAGCTCGCGCTAAGCTAATGTGCTAAGTCTCCGCACGCCTCACCTGCTGAACGCAGCGGCTCAACACGACCCTCACCTGCGCCACGAATGGCGTCAATTTAGGGCAGGGTGTCAAACTCTGGTCCTAGGGCCGGTATACAACACAGTTTGGTAGTTTATCTCCTCAAAACACACCCACTCAGCCTGGCAATTAAGAGGGGATTTGAACCAGATGTGTTTGAGCAGGTAAATCACAAAACTGTGCAGGACACTGGCCTTCAAGGGCTGGAGTTTGACCCCTGATTCAGAGGCTCTGTAGCAGTTTTACAAACACCGGTTGGATTCTATGTTCTTATCTAATTCAGGATCGAGTTTAATATGTGTATCTATCTTCTCGCCTCAGTTTTACCTGATATCTACATCTAAACAACGTAGGGAGGAAAACTGAAGGGAGTCTGTTCATCAGTGCCTATGGAATGGGTGAGTTGCAAGTATGTGAATGTTCTATTGACAAAATACAAGCGCTTCCCTGGGCTACTGCCAGTCCAGATCTATATCCTATTGAAAATGTAGGACAACAGTTACTATGGCCTTCAAAAAAAACAAAAACAAATTCTAATAGCAAAACTACTACAACTAATATCATCAGTTCCAAAATTATTAAGAAGTGTTATACAAACGGTAGGATGATACAATTGGAAACAAATTTTGTTGATTGTGTTACACCAATCAAATTATTAAATATTTACAAAATGCCATTAGATTTGTTACATGTACTTTTGTCAGTTAAATAAAGGTTCATGTGACTTAACATAGCAGATTTTTTTTTTTGCATATTCCAACTTTTTTGAAATGGGAAATGTATTTGTTACGAATATTATTTTGCTTTTATGCAATAAACCTATTCAGTTTCATTAGAAGGGAAATGCAAATAAATTACTTAAAGCGCAATTAATTGAGTTTTTAAAGACAATTGTAAAATTGTCATTCAAAGTCAGAGTGGTCCGATGTGCAGGGTGTGTTCTACAGGGGGTCATTGACTTAGGTCGTACTCGACTTGTGGTTACATCACTGGCTTTAAAAAATTAAAATGATGCATGTATTTATTGTCATATACTTTAGTAGAATGTAGTTCAATGCCTGCTAAATGCTTTATGGTAATACACAAGCGCCACAAGGTTAGCACGTGCAGATTGTCTTAGCCTGAGAAAGAAGGGGGGTTGCACTGTTTTTAGTTGTTTTGCTGTATTATTTATCATTTATTCATAGTTCGTGTTGAATAAGAGTTCACGTAGATTGGTGAGTGAGATTTGCTTAACAGTGCAGTGTGTGTGTGTGTGTGTGTGTGTGTGTGTGTGTGTGTGTGTGTGTGTCTGTTTGTGTGTGTCTGCGTGCATGTGTGTGTGTGTGTGCAGGGATGGGAGAACGAGAGGCTCTGCTAATTCCCTGTGTGCTGTTATTGGTGAGATGTTTGTTTTATTCACCGTTAGTGTTGAATAAGAGTTCATGTGGATTGGTGGGTGAGATGGGGGGGTCAATAGTGCACTGTGCTAAGGCACCGTCAGTGTGGTTTTGCCACAAGTCATCTCCCATCACTAATTACTAATCACTTCAATCCGGTTGCTGCTGTGATGTATGTTGAAGCATTAATAAGAGCATTTCAATCTGGAGCAACGTTTCCTAAATGCTTTACTGTAATATAAGAGTGTTCATCCATGTTGTTGCTGTTAATAAAGCACAGTGCTGTTCAATAAAGCTTCTGCAGCATCATTACATGCACAAGTTCTGACTTACATCAAAATTCAAGTTACATCATACAAGTCCTGCTGAAAAATGAAATCAGCATCTCCATAATCCTTGTCAGCAGAATGAAGCATAAAGTGCTCTAAGATTTCTTTGTAGATGCTGTGGACTTTAAAAAAAAAAGAAGAAAAAAAAGTGGACCAACACCAGCAGATGACATGGAGGGTGTCAATCACTGGACATCTGTCAAGTCAGCAGTCTTCCCCATGATTGTGTAGCCTCCTGACCCAGACTGAGACCATTTAAAGGTTTTGAGTTGAGTAGCTGATTAGGATGTGACACCATGACTTTCCAAGATTTGAAGTTTTTCCCCAATATTAAAATTTTGAGTCCGTGAATTTTGGGTTTTATTACCTATAAGTCATAATCATCAAAATCCTAAGAAATAAAGGCTTGACATATTTCACTCTATGTGTAATGAATCTATATAATATATGGATTTCACTTTCTGAAAGGAATGTCAAGAAATATAGAACTTTTTGATAATATTATTTTTTTTAGATGTACCTATATGTATACAATATAGCCTTTTTGTTCAACTGTTTTATGCAGTGTAGAGTAAATCTAAAAAAGTAAGTTCTTTTTTTGTGTAATTATTTTATTGGCTTATAATATCTTGGATGCGTTTTTAAAAATACAATAGGTAGCTTTTGGTTCCTGACACCAACGTTCATTACGAAGAGTATGTTTCTGAAGAGGAGCATTCCATATTAAACCACACTGAATCACCTTGCTTATACAAATTAGTTATGTGGAAATTGTGTGTGTGTACATGTGCATGCATGTATAGGTGTGTGTGTGTGTACGTGTGTGGACTGATTCTCAAATATCGGCATACTTTATTATTGATCCATCCATCCCATCATTGAATAGGAAAGTCAGACTGTGACACACACACACACACACACACACTTGAGGAGCAAATTCATCCTTCACATTTAGCCCATCCTAAACCCACTAGTAGTGAACTGCGCATCTGCACCCAGGGTGTAGTTTGAGGTTAAGTGACTTTCCAAAGCCATGAATGTGGGAGCGGAACATGGCAGTTCACTCACTCTGTCCTCCCACATTCTTTCTGCCGCTCCTCTAATAATGAGGCTACCCATTTAGATTTTATAGTCAGGACTGACTGGATATGAGAATGGATGAGAGTGGATTTGCCACCACAATGGAACAGAAAATCCACACCCTATATCTCTACTACCTTTCACATGAACAAAAGTCATTTGAAATTTATAACCTGCTCTGGGATTGTGGCCAACATTTCTGTAAAGCTCACCCAACCAAGTAAAGTAACAGTTGCTGCAAAATGATGTATTTGTAGATTGGTCTTGACCATTTTTTCACTCCTCCACTTTACTGGCAGAATGGAAATCAACTCCTCTGATATATTTTAGTAATATAATCAAATATGATGCTGTACATGTACAGTGGAAGAAATAAGTATTTGACCCCTAGCTGATTTTGTAAGTTTGCCTACTGACAAAGAAATGAACAGTTTATAATTTTAATTGTATGTTTATTTTAACACTGAGAGAAAAAGAAAATCCAGAAAATCACATTTTATAAAATATATAAATTGATTTGCATTTTATTCAGTAAAATAAGTATTTGGTCCCGTAACAAAACAAGACTTAGTACTTGTAGACAAAATTCTTTTTGGCAAGCACAGAGGTCAGATGTTTCTTGTAGTTGATGACCAGGTTTGCACACATAGCAGACATTCTCAATGATGCACAGTCACAGGTCACAATTGCACACGGTACAAGACGAGCCATGTAATGGCCGATTGAAATTTAAATTCAAGACTTAAACTTTTATTTTCTACTTCTATCATGATGGTGTCTCATGCACGGCCTTCTGGGGGCTCTAAGGTTTCCAGCATTGTCCTACATGGACTGAAATTTCTCTGGATTCCCTGAAACCCTTCACAATATTTTGTACTGCAGGTTATGAAAAAAAAAGTCAGTCATGAACCATCTGTTCATTTCTTTGTCAGTGGGCAAATTAACAAAATCATTGAGGGGTCAAATAATTACTTCATCCACTGTATATTATAAAGTTGCATGTTGTGCAATTTATTTATAAAATATTGTAAACATACTACAAACCCCATTTTCAGAAAGGATTGTTCATAAAATGCAATAAAAACAATCATGTATGATTAGTTATTAAAACAAAAATTCACAAATAGAATTTATTTTGTAAATATAAACAAATTTAGAATTTGATGCCTGCAAACACACGCAAAGCAAGTTTGGCTACAGGTATGTTTATGATGGAGTTACATCACCTTTCACTTTAATTACATGTTTAATGTCTAAATATTTAGAAACTGAGGAAAAAACCTGAATTTTGCCCGTTCTTGTTCAGCTTCAGCTACAACAGTACATGGTGGCTGTCATTTGATTCCATTCTTCATTAAGCTCCATACATTTTTAATAGGAAACACAATGGACTGTTGGCAGGTCAGTCAAGCACAGTCTCTGTCTATGAAGTCATGCTGTTGTAGCTTGTGCAGAATAAAGTCTGGTATTGTCTTGTTAAAATAACTATGGATTTCTCAGGAAAAGATGCCCAGTCTCAATGGGATACTCACCCTCATGCAATGGCCACTCATGCCCCTCCCCATATCATGACAGATGTTGGCTTTGGCACCATATGCTGGTAACAGTCTGGATGCTCAATTTCATCTTTGGTAGTGAAAGCTAAAAGTTTAATTTTCCAAAAACTAAACTGAAAGATGGACTCATCTGATCACAGCACACATTTATTTGGTCCGTCTGAGATTAGCTTATGTTCAGAGAACTTAAGGTGAAGTGAAAGTTGTATAAACACACCTCATCACAAAGTGCACCACATCAAAATGTGACCTCTGCATTTAACCCATCACACATGTAGAACGGTACATTGCTGAAGGACATCTCATGAACTTTGACCCTCTGAACACAAGGGCAAGGTCCTAACCAGTAGTCCTGGTTACTGCCCACACAGCAGTGTCTCTTCAGAATTGAAGTCTGGCTTTCTCTTTGCACAATTTTCAGTTTAATGTTTCAGGTTGCACTGTTAAGTGACAGAGGTTTTCCAAAGTCTGCCTAAGTCCATGTAACTATATTTATCACTGTAGCATGATGGTGTCTCATGCACGGCCTTCTGGGAGCTCTAAGGTTTCCAGCGTTGGGACTGAAATTTCTCTGAATTCCCTGAATGCCTTCACAATATTTTGTACTGCAGGTTATGAAAAAGTGAGTCATGAACCATCTGTTCATTTCTTTGTCAGTGGGAAAACTAACAAAACCATTGAGGGGTCAAATAATTATTTCATCCACTGAATATTATAGTAGTTATAAGTTGCATGTCGTGCAATTTATTTATAAATATTGTAAACATACTAAAAACCCCATTTTCAGAAAGGATTGTTCATAAAATGCAATAAAAACAAGTATGTATGATTAAGTTATTTTAAAAAAAATTCACAAATAGAATTTATTTTGTAAATATAAACAAATTTAGAATTTGATTCCTGCAAACACACGCAGACATAAAGTAAACATTCTTGTTTTTATTGCTGGTTTGTAAAGCAACCTACAAAACAATCTGAAATGGCATTTATGGTTAAAGTGAAAGCTAAAATTTTAAGCTTTTAAATTTTACTGAGTAGTAAAACAGTTTAAGTCAAAGTACATTTTGAAAAGATGGCCAATTATTCAAACACTTACACAAACTTGCATTTGTACATTTATTCATTTTTATATAATCTCATCCCACAAACATTACATTCAGATAATAGTATGTTGACTCAAACTGGCAAAGGCATTCTGGGAAGCTTTTTGGCTGTAGCCTTTGTGAATATATAGGCAATGCATACACTGAATAATAACTAAGCTAAATGTTACTCTGCATTCCATTCAGCTTTCAAAGTGCAGGTTTTGCACTGTATGTCTATAGGCTCTGTTCTGCAAAATAACTGGCCAGTTGTCAAGCATATAAATTAGATGTCACGCGATTCAAAGTGACTTGGTCTGATCTTCATCTCCACAGACTTGAGGGAGTACCACCAGCCGTGCCATGTGTACCACACAATCCCATTGTCAGTCACTGCACTATAAGGCCCCTTATAGTATATTCCATTCAGGTTGGCAGAGTGACATCTAGGGGAAATAAAATGGAACAACAACTTTAAAACTTGAAAAGAGTAGGACTATTTCCCCCCTCACAATTGCAATAAAAAATCTATTTATGTAATGTTTTTTTCTTTTTGCTTATGTTGGTATTAAAATGAATACAACACATTTATATATGAAGAACAATTTTGATAATATCAAAACTGCATGTGATTGTCTTGAACTACATTTTCATTTCAATAAAGAATCGTTGACACAATATGTAAAACATAATGTAGTACACTTGACTACCACTGTCCTGCAAATTTTAAAAGTTCCCCTTTTCCAAACACACATGACACAGTTAATGATTAACACTTATTAACAACCTCTCCTGAGTTGGGGAACCTTGTAGTCCCGGGCAGTGGTTTTCCAGGACTAAGACTGAGAACCACTGTTCTGTTTTTTTAGTAGCCTTTAAATATTGCATCTAATAACAGCTGGAGTACGGACTTGTTGAACCACCATCCTGCCTTGTCCTCAAGAGCACAGCTGCGCTCGTAGCGATCATTGTCTTTGTCCCGTGTGCTGAATTTCATGCCCTGGTGGCTTGCCCATGACTGGACCTCAGGGTGGGAGCTCCCTGAAAGTGCATCTCCTGCATTTCCTGTGTAGCCACCAAAATGAAGCTGATAATAATTCTGGAAAAAGAGGCAAACAAGGTAGATATGATTCCAGCAGAAACACATATTGGGTCTGTCTCACCTCTCAACAGGTATTGAACAGAGGCAGTTTCACATGCTACCTGTTCATTGTCAACTCTGAACTTTCTGTACACAGCAAAACGGTGGCTGCCCTCAAAGTCCTCCAAGTCGATTCTTAAGATGTAATCACCTACACAGCACAATGTCAATAAAAATGAAAGTAAACATCTACTTCTCATTTCTTTTTGAAAGCTTTTAGCCTAAACCTATTTATTAGCATTAATCTCACGCTCTGGTCATTACATGGAAAGAAATACTTCACCTTGGGATGTCAGGTAGTGCAAGACGTCGTTCCCTAACCAAAACTCTCCATTCGCAGATTTCAGCTCACCAAATCCAGTCTTGTAATCCTGCCATTCTCTGTCAAAAAAGCACTGGGTTCATTTAAGGAAGACCAGCAACACAAATATCTAATTTTCTTCGTGTATTAATGGAAAAGCCCTTAACAAAATGACATTTTCTGTTGATTTTCTGAGTGAAATTAGGTACCTTTTACAGAGAACACACTCCTTAATGTACAAGTACTGTTTACTGTTAAAGCAGTGGGGAAAAAGGTTACATGTAAAATGTGCCT
This sequence comes from Lepidarchus adonis, assembly GCA_037576955.1. Lineage (NCBI taxonomy): Eukaryota > Metazoa > Chordata > Actinopteri > Characiformes > Lepidarchidae > Lepidarchus > Lepidarchus adonis. Next base: position 3,692,362 of record JBBIGC010000033.1, read on the forward strand.
TTCCATCATATAGTTGATCTATTATTTATAATATGTTAAACTCTGCACATAAACAGTAATTATGCACTAAACGTTGCACAGAAAATGTAAGTTTGTGTATTGAACAATGCCATCTCTTCAGCAAAACATGTTATGTGGGGAGTGTGGGTTTCATTAATTCTGCGACGTATAGACAGAGTTAAGTGGAGCCAGTGGCAAAAAAAATGATGTAAACATGTGAGTGAATTATTTTGTGCAAGAGCTTGCTAGCTGGTTCTGGGAACTGAACCAATACCTCTGGTCCCAAACCCACTTCTCTAACTAATAGGTCATGACTAGCCCTTACATAAATATCTAAATACCTGTCAAAAGACTGGCTACCATCAGAACGTCTCTGGAAGACTGTCCATCCACCTCCCTGCGTCATATCACAGTATACTTTGGTCTGTGTCGTACTATTCAAAGGTTTGATTGTGTAAAATCCATTCTCCTTATTTCCACTGTTGAAAATCTGAGCACAGTCTGCAATCGAGAAAATTCAGCTTCTGTTAAACATCATACAAACCACAGAGCATGAACACACACACACACACACACACACACACACCCATCATCAGTGCATAAGGTATCCTCCAAAAGACCACCTGTGTATTGTTTGTCCCCCAGATCAAAGAAGGTGTTCTCATTTGCAGGATGCTGGGTCTGCTGGGTGAGGTTTGTTAAGTGCTGGATTGTCTCCTGCTGCTTCATAACACGAACCTCCATAGACTTTAACTGAGCACGTAGCTTGTCTCTCTCCACTGGACAGATATCAGGGAACTACGCAAACACATTATGAAATATAACAAATCAAGATGCTTTAGAAAAAAAGTGTGACAATATGGATGAAATAAATTAGTTTAAGCAAAAATAAGCTATTATAAATAGCTTTAAAACAACTGAAAATGTTTAAATAGTACTTACAGAGTCAGTCAAGTCCAAAACAAGCACAATCCAAATAAGAAAATGTGACATTTTAGGAGCTTCCATGACAATGCTGCAAAAAATTAAATAATGAAATGAAGTTTGAGGAAAGTCATGATAATCTTCCCTAACAGTGCATTCAGATTCTTCCTTTCAGCTTGTTCTGTAAAGATCTTCCAGAGGCTAAGGCTGTTCTGTTTGCCTCTTAACCTCTGATGGAACGGGGAGTGTTCTTCTGTGAATAACACAGATGAACAGATACAGACTGTTAACACCATGCAGCTCCCAAACAAACCCAAAACAGAAAACCCATCCATTTAAGCATCATGGCTTCAACATGTCAAAAGATATGAACCTTTTAAAAATATGACTCTCTGGTTTTACGGTCATACATGGTATACTCCATCAGTCAATGTGTATAACAAAGGTTATGTTTACAATTTTATATCTCTAGGCTGACTCATGAAAAGAAGAATTTAACAAAAATACTAAAGAACTAAAACAATGAAGTTAACGTTGTTCCACGAACACACATGCAAGAAAGCGTATGTCCAGAGCGGAATACCTGATTTGATACACACATAAAACTGAAATGTGAAAAATGTGTGTCAGGTACATAGCAACATGTGGTGAACCTCAACATTCACCAGCCTGATCCCAGAGAAGAACAATCATATAAATTGGACAGAATACATATTTATTTTTAGCTGTTTGGCCAAAAGTATGTGGAAAACAACCAATCACATCTATATGAAAACTCCATTGTGAAACTGGAGCCTACATGGCCTCCACTTTTCTGGGAAGCGAAGTTGTCCTCTTTAAAGGGTGTGATTCATTATTCCCAGAGAACACTGTTCTACCCCTCCAGTGGATGCTTGGCATTTCTGGTAGCGACTATGTGCAGATGTTTGGCCATGTAAACCCATTTCATTAAACTCCTCAAACTGTTCTTGTGCTGATGTTGCTTTCAGGTGTAGTTTGAAATTCTACAGTAATTGAGGCAACACATTAGAAGTATGAGTGCCTTTATTTTGATCAGATCTTATAGTTGACACTATGTCTAATTTTAAATTCAGATTCAGTGCGTGTATTTTGCCCATGATGCCCCAATATAAAACATTTTTGATACATTTTTATTAACCATTTCTTGATAATTATTATAATTTATTCAATCAGTGTCTCACTATGTTAAATCAGCTCTTCTTATAATGGACTATAACAAATACATTACAATCAGGCAAAACCTTAGATCTTGGGCAAGTGCTGTAATAGAAATCAGGAAGTGTGTAAGTGTGTTGCACATGGCCTTGGCCTAAAAAACGAATGGCTTACTTCCAGTTTGCGGTTTTTGGTTAAAAGCACTTCTCATATTACAGGAGGAACAGAAAAACTGAACGCAACACCATACCTAGAAAAACTATTCAATAACTTTATTCAGGAAAGATAATGAATTGTTATATAAATGTACAAAATTATTTTATTAAAGATTGCATATGATCAACCCAATCATTTGTATCCAGAGGGTGAGTCCTGCCATAGGCAACTCAAGTACCTCTTTTCATAATACTATAGGTTATTGTCAAAGGTTTATTGTCATTTAAAAAAATAAAAATTTAGAATAATGGAAACTATAGTCAAAGCCCGTTAGCTCACCCTATTGGTCCTGGCCCTAAACTTGGCAAGAGGTGGGGTTGGCGAGCTCCCATAACGGATTAGTGACATTTATTTGAAAGCCATTTCTTTGATAGATTTTTACAATAAAATTAAAGCTTTTAAAATTGAAAAATAACAATAAAACTTAAAGAAAAAGATTTATAATGAAAGAATATGTTAATTTTGTGCACAATTCCTAACAGGCTGATGTAACCAAGCAGTACAAACATCAGCACTATCACCTTTCTCAAGTTATTGCTGTGATAGATGCAAATTTCCTTTTTTGGATCGCCAGAGAATGCAACTTTTGTTTAGCAGACATTTTTGCTCTGTCTAGTCTGCGTATGCTAAGTAGCAGTAGTCATGGCGCTTCTCGTTGTCACTTACTCTGGCTGCTTACAGACACTGAAGGACACTTTTCTGGATGCTATGGACAATTTCCTGTCTGAGATTTTCACTCATCTGACCTGTGTTGCTGGCCATTAGATCTGCCTTTCCCTGGCTCTGTGCATGCTTCCCCCCTTTTCATCCTATCAACATTGCAGGTGAGTGAGTCGTAATCCCCAATCTTTCTCCTAATCTGTCGCCAGTTTTCTCCTGGTTGTTTACTTCTCCAGTAATGTATGGGTTAGTACTGGGTTGGCAGAGTTCTGAGTAACGCAGTACAGCCACTGTGGTTCAGTTGCAGCAGCAGCCGACTGATTGCATTCTATGCCATATTCAACGAGACACGGACCTAAGTTTGGCGAGCTATTTATGGAGAAATACATACACCCGACATGTTGCGCGTTGTGGCGAGGGCGAGTGGTGAGGTTGGTGGCTTAATGAGGTAAATGGAAGTAGATCTGTTCCGCAGCATTTCATGGCAAACGTTGAGGATGGCAAGCTAACGGGGTTTAACTTTATGTTGGAAATACTATGACATTTAATACATAATATTAAACTGAGGTAACATTTTAGAGGTAGAGTTATGTCCACTGCTGTCTTCTAAACATGTTTGCGTTTGAGGCAGCCATTGACCATGTTCAGCAGTATATTCAGCAGTGGTGAGTAAATCACCAGGGAGTACATGGATTTGGACAGGCCCTGATATAAGACTCCAGTTTACCAGTTGAAACGTCCATTAATGAAGTGTAGGCAGTTAGCTAGAGAGTGATGGACAGAAGACAGAAAAAGCCATTCATTATTAAAACAGTAAAACATCACACTGATTTTAAAAAACAAAACGATAGTGGAAACAAATGAAAAATAAGTCCTCTCACCTTGTTTAGAACTGGTTTTGTTGAAAGTACGTCATATATCGTCTGCAAAGAGATGTTCTGAAAACACATTTCAGTTAACTCAAGTACAATAAGTCATTTTAAACAAGTATTATGTATTAGATAGAGAAACCTAAAATGTTCTGCAATGACGTACTGCTTGGGTGGTTTTATTCATGCATTTCAAAGCAGGTGTCCGACGATCATCCAGAAAAAATGGCTGTTCCCAGTGATCATAGTTTGTTTCAAGGACATACCATCTGCCAAGCTTCAAGGTAATCCTTCAAAATCATAAAATAATAATTAACTTCCAATGTACACAACCCTGAGTATGGATAAATGAAATATAGATTTTTAGTGTGGTTTGTAATCTCACTCCCAGATGTCCAGCGTGTTGATTCTAGTTCTGGTTATCACACATCCCTGACCTGTCTGGTTACCACCCAATATAAAGTAGGCTGGAGCAAGTAGCTTGGTCTGAGCAAGATGTTTTTTGGCATCTTCATAGCTGTTAAAGAAGTCATTTTTGGTCATGAAGAGGATTTCTTTAGAGTCATATTAAAAGCATGAGGCAAGTAAAACAGCTTACGTTCAAAACAAAAAATATAAACAGAAGAAATCGTTTAGGACATGTACATGGAGTAATGGTAAAAGCTTTGAACATGCAAAAGAAAAGTGGAAGAGTAAACCTTGTAGCATTTTCCAGAACTCTGCGAGTGAGGAAGCTCATCCACATTCCATCTCTTTTGCCAAGAATCCATTCCAGGATTCCTGTGAGATATAATCTGATGTTACATATCAACAAGTAAAAACTGAGTGCCAAATGACTGCCCATCTGAAGATGAATATCAAAGTGAAGGTCTTAAATATTCAAGCTTTGCTAATCAGGAACATGCAAAATTTATATTTAATGTTAAACCTTACCTATATATCCTCCATCAATGTTGAAACGCTCATTCATTGTTAAAGTAAACTCTTTCTACAAAGAAGCAAACAGGTTAAAGTTTTGACTGCATGTTACATTTTTGAGAAAAGAAATTTCCCCTTAATTGGACTTACAGGTCTAATGCCAGTGAGCATTCCCACATATCCTGCAAAGCTGGTTGACTTAAAGACTGTGTTGTTTTTCCGCTTGAAGTTAACATTCACAACAAGAGGCTTGAGCTTCTCCGTTAGGGTCCAGGTTTGATTTTTTCGATCCCATCTTATAGAAAGAAAATTCAAAAGGTGGTAGAAAACCAGGGTGAATTAAAATGCACACACATAGACACAACTTAAATATAAAATACACAGAAATTATACCCCATAAATAATCCAAAGTCCAAATTCCGAGCATGGTATATATTGCCTGAAAAAAAACATTCGATTTGTAAATATATAAATGCAGCAGCGATCAGTCACAGAAGAACAAAGGCCACAAGACATGAGGTTTCTCACCTTTTAGGTCTTCTGCAACCACTGATGTGCACACAGTGAAAATTTCATAGAATATATTAAACAGCACAACTTCTCCTAAAGGATTAAACAGGTACAGAAATGTGTTCATAAAATGTAGTTGTGCAATCCTAAAATCTAAAGATTTGACTGCATTTATTCTGAATTATAAAAGTATATAAAAGTATATCTAAAGTATATTTAATATGATATTAGTACATAGGTCATAAACCAGGGGTGTCCAGCTCCAGTCCTGGAGGGCCAGTGTTCAGCACAGTTGCTGAGGCTTTCCTTGCTCAGACACACCTATTTCAACTCTCTTGTTAATTGCCAGGTTGAGTGAGTGTGTTTGAGAAGGGAAAAGGGACAGTGCTGGACAGTGACGTTCCAGGAAGGACTTTGGGCACCCCTGACATATATAACATGAATATGTACAATAAACAAAGCTCTCATGCTTTCACATAACTAAATTATAATATCTATTTTTTATCACTTTTTTATATATATATTTATAAAAAAACTAAAATCTTCTTAAATGACCAAACCTTACCTAATGGAACACCAGAGACAGAAGCAATTCCTTTAATTTCATCATTAAAAGGGTAAGGAAGTGTGTCCACAATCAATGGCTGAAAAAAAAAGCACAAATACTAATCAATTTTCCAAACCGCGTAATCCATTTCAGGTCACAGGGGAACACAAGTAATCCTATCATCCTAATAAATATTTAAATAGAAATCGAATACTGGATAGACACCATTTCTGTAAAATTATGAACAAATGTCTTAATATGGAATAGGTCTACTCACCAACTCCTTGTCCACTAAGTGAATCAGTTTTCCATGGAAAAACCAACCGGCTAAATCTTTTATTGCCTGTACCATCGCTGAGAGCTACAAAACAAAGTTCATGTGAAAATTACCTTGTACCGTTCCTGTGTGAATACATTGTTCCTTATTTGGCATAATACTCAAATAGTCCAACAACAAAAAACATAGTATTTCCTGTCTTCTGAGCCAGATTTCCTTAAGGGCACCACAAGTCACAATAACTTGTACATTTGTACCATTTACAAATGTAAGGGTTAGAAGGGTCTACAGTTCATCAGTGGGTAACAGAACCAGGGGTTAATGTTATAGATTTCTACTTTATGGTTGTGTAAGCCTATAGCTACTTTTCATCACCACACAGGAAACATTTTCAGTGCAAATTGGAAAGTTAGAAAGACAACAATAATATATAAATATTTATTACAAACTATTTGTTTGTTGCTTTCTTCTATTTTACACATTTATTGAATATGTTCTCTGTTTTAAAACCTATATATTGATTATGGAGCATTGGTTGCTTCTTGCACTCAGGTTTTGGTATTTTGAACCCTGGTGCCAAGATAAGATGTTAACAAAAGAGCCAAATACAGACAGTAAGCAAGGTTTTGCAGGGAAAGTCTTACTTCAGCTTTTTTCTCCTTTATCACATGAGTCCACCTCTCTCTGGGGGGTAAATCAAGGTTTAGAGTGAACCAGGTGACATTACTTTCAAACCTGTATGAAAACATAACAGGGAACACTTATACTGCAAGTCTCACAGCATTAATAAACCATAATTTAACGTGCTAGTATTTTCCCCATGAATGGCGTACGTTGGCCCCTTAGGAGGATACATCCTGCTTCTGCACTCTTCAGCAGACTAGAAACAAACAAACATATGGAGACTTAATTTAAACATTCAACATTGAAATAACTAAGCAATGTAATATATCACGAAGTGATACAAGACGAGATGATAAGAAAGACTGTCTTACCCTGCAGTAAAAGAGAGAGACAAGACTAATAAATGTTATGAAAAAGGAACGAATATTTGACAGCTGCATAGCTCCTTTGTTTGTTTTCATTCTGTTCCAGCTTCTCAAACCGGTTCCATAGCCTCGAGCCTCGAGCGGGAATGTACCAAGGCTAATAGGGGTGCATAGAAACACACAATTTTATGTTTTATTTTTTTATTCAAGATTTACCACATAGCTGAAATAAGAACAGTTCAAAAACAACAATAATAAAAAGAAATTACGTTTTAAAAGCAATTATTTGGTCGAGGTTGACATAAAATATTCTAGCCATTTCTGAACAACCCCTCAAAACGGCGATAATACTTTCGTCTGGTGGTATACTAGGAAGTTAATGTCAGTTTTTGGCAAAAAATGCTTTTTTCCATCACACATCGTACGCACAAATTACAGTTATATGTCACAGCTTACAAACGCTTATATCGCTGGTCTGTTTTGAACGTATGCCATCAAAAACAGATTTAACAGATGTTCAGTTTCTATCGAGGGGTGTGTTGTTCTATACTGCGCATGCGCTTGAGCTGCCTGTATTAGCCCAATCCCAAATGGCGTCTTGAACCCTGCAGACACAGAGGGCGACAACCTAGGGTACTAGGTAGTGCAAGCTCATGTTAAACTCCTGGAGTATTGGTTATCCTGAAATGATCGAAACTCTTCTGGAATAAAATATCTGTTCATTAAAGTACATTATTAAACATTTCCTTGAAGTTAAGAATGTTTCTGTCTGCACATGTTAAGTTGCTATACATGATTCCCCCCAGGACAGTAACAGTATATAAACCATTATAACTTAAAACTCCTCTACAAAAATAGTCTGTAGCCAAAAAATTCATATCAATCGAGCATCTGACACTTGAAATTGAGCGGCTCATCCACTAGCTGGAGCAGAGATCGCCGAAAGCTTGGAGATACGATGGGGCAGAGGGAAGCAGCGCGCCCAGGGCAGCCAGGCCGAAAAGCAAGCATGAAGCTCCTCGAGGGACGGCAGAAAAAGAAGGCACTAGCGGTGACGTCAACTGTCCGTGGCGAAGCACCTGCGCTGCCCTGTCAAAGTAAGACGAGCAGGTAGTGGCACATGATGCCACGGAGGATAGAACAGTGCCTAACCCTAACCCTAATGCGGCAATGATCAAGCTGCTTGTATGTGCTAACTATTGCAGCATGGTCTATAGAGAAATGTTGTCCCATCTCACTGTGTACATCAGCTTCCTCAATTATTGGCACCCCGGGTTAAGATTTGTTAATATCATTTAAAAAATGTAATTGAAAATTGTGGAAATATCTGACCATCACTAAAAAGTTATATTAAATAAAAATTGTGTCCCACAATTAATTATTAGCTCCCCTAAACAATGGCTATAAATTAAATGTAATTGAAGTATTTTTGTCATTTCTAGTTTAGTTTTTTACAGTTGATCTGAATAAATATGAACTTTTCAGTAGTTATTCTTGGCTTCCTGTTTCCCTGGGGTATAAATATTATGTGATACAGAGTCCTATTGCTCTTAGCCAGTCTTTAACATGGTAAACAGAAGAGGACATGCCTTTCTAGTTAGGCAGAAGTGTGTCAACCTTTGTAAGTCTAAACCTGCCTGTATCTACAGTTAGAGGAATAGTAAAGAAGTTTAGAGAACTGCACCAGAGAGTGGTATCTTGGGATCACAAAGTCTCCATAACAACCATAAGATGGTTTCTCCAAGCCAACAGGCTGTTTGGGAGAAATGCATGAAAAAAAGCCTTTTCTCACCTACAATCACATATATGCGACATAATCATTTAAAGTTTGCTAAGCAGACTAAAGAGACTAAAATGTAGCTTTTTGGGAACAAACATTCTAAGTGGGTCTGGTGTAAATCCAAGGATAAGTATACAGAAAGTCACCTCATGCCCACTGTACAGCATGGCTATTTCTATTCCAAAGGCCCTGGGAACCTTTTTAGGGTGCATCATGAACTTCTTGAAATCAATTGGTGGCCTCTGCCAGAAAGCTGAAATGGGTCGTCATTTGGTCTTTCAGCAAAAAAATGACCCTAAAACTATGGTAAAATCTACACAAAAATGGCTCAGCAGACACACAATCAAGCTCCTCCTATTGCCATCTCCATCCCCAGACCTCATCCCCATTGAAAACCTGTGGGGTGAGCTGAAGAGGAGAGTGCATAAAAGAAAATCCAGGAGTCTGATCGATCTAGAAAGATTGTGCAAAGAGGATTGGCCAAAAATCCCAGGGTCTGTATTCTCCAATCTTCTGAAATGTTACAGGAGAAAACTAAGCTCCGTCTCGTTGGCAAAAGGGGGATGTATGAAATATTATCAGCAAAATAATTATTTCTTAGTGATGGATTGATTTTTTTATTCATTTATATACAGATTTTCTGTGTGAGATTATGCACCTACAATAAAAAATACATTTATTTTAAGGCTTTTAACACATCTTAATCAGGGGTGCCAATAACTGTGTATGGTGTGGCACATAAAATAACCCTTGATCCTTGCCCCTTGAGAATAGTCTTGTAGTCAGAACTGACCACTGATGAAAGGGCTGGAATCTGATGAAGGACCAGAGAACTGAATCTAATAGAGACCGTTTGAAGATGATGGAGTCTCAGCTCTCTGAGAAGGCCTCAGGTTAAAGCTAAAAATGTACAATTTTTCCGTACTGTGTCTTGTAACATTATACCCAGTAGGGGTCAGTATAAGCTGTTTTGTTCAAACTGGATGTTGAGTGAAGCAAGGGAACAGTTCTCTTTCTCCTTCAGGTCATTAAAATATCCCCAATTATGAAAAACCTTCAGTGATTTAATTATTGTCATTATTGTTCATTATATTCAATTCAAGACACCACCTGCTGTTTTGTATTCATTTAAACATATAGATTAAAGTTTTTCCTCAAAGCATGTTAGAGAAAACAAGACCCAGGTTGCCAGATCATGACCATAATTTACTGTCATTATGTAACTGATATGGTTGATTGTCATTACAGGCATTTGGTTTTGGCTACAATTTCAGTTTCCAACCATCTGAGTGAGCGACACCAAATCTAAAAAAGCACTAACATTGATGGAGGCTGGTAGAAAGTTATTCCTCATAACAGCTGAGACACTAGCTGCTGCACTTTACAGTTTGGTTTGGAACCAGTAGTTAATTTAAAATGTTTTCACCATAAAAGTTGCGAGGGATTTACTATAGTGTATCTGAATCAGAAAATAAATGAGTCTAAACCAGGGTTGCTCAATCCAGACTCTGGCATAATCCCAACTTAAATAAAATGCAAAAAAGATGCATTTAACCTGAAATATGAAACACTGCCAGAACAGAGGGATAAAACCACTACATGAGATGTGGTATCAGTTGGGGAGACTCATTTTACTGTTGAATGTGCCTTTGGCTGTTGTTTTTTGTGTCACACAGTCAGTCTTTTTAACGGGGGATGGCACGCTTGCTTCCTCATCACCAGCCAACACATGCTATGAGATGGTGGGTTAGCAAAGGGGGTGCGTTTGAATCATTTTGATAGAACCACTCAAAAGGCTTACTGCATGTATGTTGGTCCTTCAGTGTCAGTTTAAAACACTGACCATGATGGTGAAAGCTGACAGACACAACACCACTGCTGTTACATTTAGACCTGTCAAGGTGTCGTTCCTGTTCCATTACGTCCTACTTTCAAAAATAGTTCCTAAATACGAAGCCACACTCAAAACTTTCTTGTGGGTGTGGGTCTTGAAAATGTACCACTCTGGATAATTCAGAGCATGAAACAAATATGGATTTGTTCCGATGCCTCTAAATGTCTTTGTTAGTTGGATTAAATACATTAGACTTTGAATCTGAATAGATTTGAATGAAAAATGCCCAAACACACATTAAAGACTGGAGCCTACAATAATTCTGTGGCTCAAATACAATAGATGTACAGTATCTCACAAAAGTGAGTCCTCACTTTTGTTGCCAGTGGTTTAGACATTAATCAAAACAGCTGTGGTTTACTATCTATCTTTTTAACCTTATCTGCTACAGTCGCTCTTTCATGCGTATAAACCATTCAGGCTCTCAATGCACATAGCACCCATGTGTGACCAATGGGTGACTGTGACCCTGTTTCACCTGTTCTCCTTCCCCAGAACCCATTTGTTAGGTACTAAACACTGTATACTGAGAACATCTGACAAGCCCTGCTGTTGGTCATGCTCTGGTCATCTGACCATGAGAATTCAACCCTTGTCAAAGAACTGACTGTTCACTTACTGCCCTTCTCATGTGCCATTGTATTGAGATGTATTCACCTGTCAGTTGTTTTAATGTTGTGACTGATCATTGCATATGGATAGTGTCCATGTTTGAGAGATGGCAGCAGAGTTCCATTGATTTTAGGAGCTTTAGAACATTTGTTTCCAGTTACTTTTTTTCTTGGGTCATGACAAACATTGTAAGCAACTGAAAGAATAGCTGATGTTCAGAGCTCCCCCTTGCTTTTTGCTGCTTTCATGGTTAATGGCTGACAGCTGATCTTACATTGAATGGCAATGTATTTCATGTCCAGGCTGACACGGTCATTCTTTCGATGTTAAAGCAAATCAATCAGAGGTCCAGCACCTGAGTAATGAATACATCTCGTTGACCTAAATTAATAAGGCAGCTACTTAAAATTAAGGCACATGTTTCACTTCAGTTTCATACCAGACAACATAACTGTAACTATATGTAGAGCATGAATGTTGACAGTTAAAACAGCTATTAGGAAAGTAGAGCAGCACGAGTGCTGGCCATTGCGGAGGACAGGGGAGTGCAGACGAGTCTGAGTTATGAATCTTTCACACAAGGGAGATAAAAGCTGCCAAGCCACTCAGCCAGCTGAGGATCCTCCATTAATTAAACACTTCCCACTGATTATCCCTTTTGATAGAACTTATCTCCTGAGTCAGGGGGAGCGCTGGCCTCCATTCCAGCCTTAAGCGCTTACCTAATGTGGAGATTCGTCAAACAGGAGCACTACCAGGATAGAACCATCACAGGCAAGCAAGAAAAATGAGCTTTTTGCTGTAAAAAAGTAAAAGTTCTGACATGGACTGGGAAACCAATGAAATAAATTCTTTCTACAGTTTCTACAGTTTACCAATGGAAAGCTTATGGTTCCACCATCCATTGCCTTCAATCTGGACCTCATCCCCAAACTTCTGAATGGTCTGCCAGACCCTTGCCTCACAGAATGATAATGTCAGCTCAATTCCCCAACTCAAACCCATCAGAAAAAAAATCCGGGTTCAGCAAAGAGATCCTAGGCACCTAGTGGATTTAAAAGAAATTTGACAATAAGAAAGGGCCATAATATCTCCTGACCACTGCAAGAAGTTTGTATCAATGAACACTTAAAGACTGGATGCATTAATATCTACACTGTGATACTTTAAATAAATATTTCCAACTGTAGTATTTGATTCAACTTCATATTTCATATTTTGGCCCGGTGCAAAAGCTTTTCTTTAAGTTGCTTTTCCCCACAATATGCAAATTCAGCAAACAAAGCAAAACTGTGCAATAAAATAAGCAGACTTCTGTTCATTTATTCTTTGTAGATAATGTCATAACTTATTTTCTCATAGAACAACAACAAAATATTATTTTTTCAAGTGATGTTCAAACTTTTGCTTTTCCCTATCTTATAAAAATATTATTATAGCAACCAATTTTACATGTAAAACCAACAATTCAGTGGTTTTGACCCTTAAATAAAAGCCCTAATGAATATAATAGGGAATATGCTAATAAATTGTGCTTGAATGTTTAATTCTTAATTATTTCATAATGTGCAATTTAAGTGTTTATTTAGAACAGTTTTGCTTCATTTTCTTTGCTTTATGGTTTTCTTGCTTTGCCAGTACCTCAACCATCTGCTACAGCATTCTCATCCAAATGGTCATGTTTTTAAGTTCTGTGCATGCTTATGAAATCCATAACCACAATCTGTCAAATACGTTTTGTCAGTCTGACTGACATGCTTTAAAAAGCAGTGTATGCACCTCCAGAAACAAGACCTGCTTTTTGGGTTTGTTTCTGAGTACCTTTATCTGATAGACTTCTGACAAGATGAAGCTTTATTCAGTTCTCTTTTCTCTGTCTGATTGTTTGTCATCTCCTACAGGATGCTGCCAAAGATAAAGCCTGTAATCATCAAAGCTATGAAGGTGTATGACGATCATGAAAAATGATAGATAATGCATAACACATCAAATAAGAATGCCTGACAGTGTCAAAATAGCTTTAAGTTTATCCTGGGTATTTGGCGTTGAGTTTTGAATAAGAAAAAGGCATCCATCTGGATATGTGAACAGAAGCTTTTTTTGTGCAGGATTAGAAATCTTGTGCTGTTTCATTACTTCTGAGACTATAATTCAATCTGTACTGTAATTACAAAACATCTAACTCAATATAGCCTATGTTTTTCACTATAATAACACATTTTCTCCCAAAAGACTATATTGTTGAAGCTTGTTCATTTCCTCTTTTCTCTCTCTTTCAAAATATTTTTAGGGGATCTGTTTTTTTTTATTTTGCTATTTTTTTAACAGCATGACATGTATGTATTTGTGCCACATTACATCCAAAATGTAGGTCGCCCTTCACTCTGGCCTGCGTTTTTCTTCCTGAAGCAATTGTCTACTTTGTATAGGGCTTTTGCTAACACATGAAAATATGAGCCATTCATTCTTATGACTCTTATTATCAGAAGTATTATATTAACCTTCTTTAAATTATGACATCATCTGCTTATTTTAACCACTACAGACAATTATTTAAGCAGCTACATACACACTCCATTTTCAGGAAAGTTGGGATTTTTAAAAATAAATGCCATGAAACAAGGAATGTTTTCATAGATTTACTTAAAAGTATTTTATAAATTAGAAAAATTTAGAATTTGACACGTGAAACAAATTTTAAAAATTGGTACAGGGACATGTTTTACCACTTTGTTCCATCACCATTTTTTTTTATTACACTGAGTGGAATTTTTGGCTATTCTTCCTTTATATGAGATTGTCAGTTCATGGTGGCTCCTCCTCATTAAAAGTTCCTGTATTTTCTACAGGAGAATCTGAGTCTATCAAGCCATGCTGTTGTAGTGCATGCAGAATGAGGCCTGGTCTTCACACTAATGCTATGGTCACTGATGTCCCATTAATACAATTTCAGATATTGTCTTTTTCACCTTTCATTGAATAATAGTCCATATGGTCCATTTAATCTTTCAACACATTTATTTCCCCAAAATCATGCTTTAATCCAAGAGTAGAAAAGGTGAACTCACCTGACCACAGCAAACGTTTTCACTGTCTTTCCGTCCATCTAAGAAGAGAGAACTCAGCAGTGTTTCTGTATAGAATGGAAGTTACGTTTCAGAGCCCATATTTATCACAGTAGCATGACAATTTCTAATGTAGGGCTTTCTGATTGTTAAAAGGTTTTTGGCTTTGACCAACAGTTACTGAGATCTTTCTGAATTCCCTGGATCTCACAATATACTCTAGATTAGGAAAGACCTCAATTCTTCTTTTAAACACAATCATCTTTACCTGTTACCAGCTCACCAACTTATTGCTGAGTGATTCAAAACAGTGTTGAGTCAAGTGCTGAACTTTAATATTCTATAAACTTGCACTTTTATGTTGCTCTATCCCAATTTTTGAGTGTGTTGCAGGTGTTTCATATTTACAAAATACATTTCAGTTGATCAGCAAAAACATTGGGAATCAAGTTCAAGAGAGGTCACTAATCACACATTATTATTATGCATTTTACAAACTATCCCAACTTTTATATTTTTATATTTGCTTATGTAAGATTTGAAGATTTGGAGTGTGGGGGACCATTTTTCACTGTCTTATAAAATGCTGCCATGGTTAAAGACAGGTGGCATATCTACTAAACCGAATTTTTAAAACAAAACATATTGCAGACACGGAAATGAAATAAGGTCCACCTATTTCTGTCTGATCTGCATTAGATCTTGCATAAAAAGTGTAAGGTTGTTCATTTCATGAACTAGTCAATCATATGGTGGAATGTTCTTTTTCTGCTCTATATAATCATCAGGCTAATTGGACAGTGACATGATGAAGTGAAAGTATGTGATTGTGCACAATTTCAGCTTAAATTTGGGGATATAGTGTGTAGATAGTGTGTATATATATATATATATATATATATATATGCCTGTGGAACCTTGTAAGTTTGCCTCTATTGGTCTAGGCCCTAAATTTGGCGAGAGGCGGGGTTGGGAGCTATCGTAATGGGGTAAATAACATGGAAGGAAATCTGTCCTGCAGCCTTTCATGACAATAGGAGGGTTTGGTGACATAATGGGGGGCGAGCTAACAAGGTTTGACTGTAGAAATCACACTGTGAAAGTGCTTAATTAACGGTTGCCTGTAGTTTGAACCCTTCTGAACAAAGATCTTGATGCTGAAGCCCAGTGTGAGCAGCTAAGATCAGGATTCTTTCATTCTTAAGATAATTACAACTATGTTGAAAGAAGCCTAGATTTACATGTGCTCACTGACACTCATTATAGCGGATTTGGATTGTGGTCCCCATGAGTTTAAAGCATATGCTCAGTATGATACCGCTGATGGAATCTTCTGTGGAACTTTGGGGCAGAATCCTTCAGATGTTTCATACTAACAGCTGTTTTCCAAACAAATTATGATGCTTTTCTCAGGAATCTATTTGCTGTATCATGGCTTGACTAAAGTAAGTTGACATTACTTTTGTAATATCTTTGGGCAGTTCTGAAATCTTACCATAACAGTATATTCATGACACAATGTTTATCACAATTTACACTAATAAGCACCTGGTTACAGTCTCTAAGGTGCAAACCTACATTGCATCAAAAGCAGGAACATCAACCATGGTAATGGAACGTATCAAACTTGGGTGGTTTATTGCTTTTTCCAAGCCTAACATACCTGAATAAATCTTTACTATCAAACAATAAAAAGTGCATTCATTTTGCAAAGGGCCGCAGTGTGAAGTTTGACAGCCTTTATTTTCTTTTTATTGATTAGTTTCATAAAATTCAATATGTGCTTTCATCAGCCAAGCCAAACTATTGTTTTATGCCCATGAGTTTAAGATCAGTTAGTTTAGGTAAATTTTTCATTCAATCATCAAAAAGTATTGGGTTAAAAGCTTTAAAAAATGTTCTCCTAATGACTGGATCATCTTGTCCAGGGGGGCTCAGCTCCAGTTCCAGGCAGCTGGGGTTCAGCATAATACAGTCTCTTCCTAAAACACACTCACTAAATCTGGCAACGAACAGGGGAATTGAACCAGGTGAGTTTAAGCAGGGAAATCACTAACCTGTTGACCTCTAGGACGACAGTTGGGCAGCCCTATAGCAAGAAACAGTCAGGGGCTGGCAATTTCTGACCAGAATGCCTATATTGCCGGTGTTGCTAAAGCTAAAAATGATTCAAGCATCTGTCTTGCAAAGCAATAAATCATATAGCAGTGGAGCATTGCAGGCTAATGGTTTAGATGTATTGGACTATTTTCATTTGCTTTCAGTCTTATGCACCCCCCCTTCAACTATTTCTCTGACATTGCTGACTGCTCCCACATGGCAAATTGCTTATTGTTTGGCAGGCAGACTGGGCTGTTTCTGCTTATCGATTGCTTTCCAGTTGAATTCATAGTGCTGACATCCATTTCTAAAATGCTAAATTACAGATCATTCTCTACTTTTTTGCTTACGCGCAGACAGGAGAATTGTAATAGTAAATAGTGAAAAGCTACTATTTGCTGGTTAATAACAGTTGCACTGCCATTCAAAAAAAGGGAAAAAGAAGAAAAAAAAGAACAAACAGACAAGCAGAACTAACTCGTACACTTTATTGTTGATGGCATGTGTGGCACAGTTGTGGGTCACTGATAAATCTTCAAGCGTAATCTAGGGCTCTGCTACTTTAAGCAGCTAAATGAGATGACCACCTGGACCTTGTTGGCCTCAAAGCCTGCTCGAGTAAATCTCTTTATCCAGCTCAGACGATGTTTTAAGGCTTTAGACTAATTACAAACAGGCATTCAATGTGATTTATTAAAACACTGTCACATCACGTTAAGGAAAACCATGCTGCTGGTGCCATGAGAGCCCGTAATCTTTCTTGGTTGCCAAGAATGCATCTGCACGGATCTGTCAAACGTCATTTAAGCTCTCTCCCAGGTGGAGAGTTCATTCCTCTTTATCTCTGGTAACACAGACATTAGTCTCTGCGGGAACCATAGAGAAGGTAGAGCATTCAAACTGTTGACGCCTGTCTTGCTCCATTAACATGCACAGCAAGACGTACAGTCTCTAGTGTAATGAATAGGATGTGAACACATTGTAAAACTCCAAATGAGCTGTCAGTTCACTCATTTCACCTGCTTAGCTTTGTAGCATGAGCAACCATGCCATCGGTTAGCCAACGCAGGACCTCTCATCAGAGTGCGAGTGGTAAAGTTTAATCTCAGAGCCAGCCCTTAGGACAAATTCTTAATAGACTGGAAATAAGTGTAGTCGTTGTGCGCCAGGCTGCTTCCTGTTTGCTGGGCCACTCGATGCGGTGGGGAAATAGCCTGAGAGTGGAGCCCCAGCGTGAAGTGGATATTGGTCTTTTGCCTCCAGGTGGATGCTTAATGGCTTGGAACCTCAAGTTCTGAGATGTGAAAATTGTCATTGGTTGTAGTGACAGAAACACTATCTAGCCACTTTCTTGTTGCTGAAAGTATTGTCTCCAGCTCATCTTGAGATCCCTTGAAATGCTGCACCTGTTTCAGAAGCAGTTTTCAGTTCAGTCCTCAGGGACCTCCAGCCAGCTCATATTTTCAGATAGATTGATAAAGAGAGATATGGGTAGATGGATGGCTGAATGGACATACAGACAGGCAACCAGCCTGACAGCCAGCCAGACAACCAGCTAGTCAGGCAGCTGACCAGCCAGTAAATAGACAGACAGCTAGATTGACAGACTGATTGGTTTTTACACGTATCTGTAATTCTCTCAAACATCCACTCTACAAACTGGACTCAAAGACTGTCCTGATAAAGGATTCCAGGGTGTTAAGGAGGGTACAAGTTTGGTGACTGTTCAAATGTTCAACCACATGATCTAAATCTAACAGTAGTACATTTTTGCCTCTGTAATATTTGACTATTAGCAATTAAGTCTACTTCCTATTAAGCCATTGTTTATGGCTATTTGCTCTAAAACATCATCTTAAGATTCTGTTCTGCCAAGCAGAACTATTAACATGGGTGAAAGGAACATAGGAAAATCATTTATATGCCATCTAGATTTATAAAGAAAATGTCATTTTATTGTGAATGTGCCTTAACCACAGATATTATGAGTAGTATTGTCAGACATGTTAAAATGAACTGTGACAGAAAATATTTTGGTTCAGCCCTGAAACTTATTGACTTTCATTTTCTTACTTGCAATTTTCTCTGTGTATGAATGCAAATGTTTTTGGTAAGTTGACACATCTGATTTTTGTCAGACAAGTGCCGCTCATGTCTTCATCTTTTCAGAAAAGCATGAAATCTGTATTAAAAGAACTGATGGAGTAGAACAGGGCTGTCATCACTCAAAAAGATTTCTGCCATCATTAGGCAAGCTTGCCATTGACCTAAACCAACAAAGTGCTTTGTTTGGACTGTGCTCACAATGCAGTCTAGCACCCACCTCCACTACACCCTCATTACTGCATTTCTGGACCTTTTCCGAAACAGTCAAGGTTAAGTGCTGTAACACAGGGTCAGTATGTTTAGTGTTATAGTAAGTGAAGAAGATGTTGTTTCATATTGTTGAGGAATCAATGAGGATTTTCTATAGCTTGCTTTATTGACCCACCTAGCTTGGAAAGTTGGATTGAAGTCACTTTACTAATGAAAATCAATCAACTGAAGATTGGTCTAGCCTCCGGAGAATATTACATAAATAAAACAGCTACCTCATTTTGTCTATGCCATCTTGATTCATCATATTAAATTAAAATTCCATGAAAAAGTGAAATTGGTGTTTTTGATGGATGTTTTGGGAATTGAGAGTGGTGCTGCAGTGAAATGATTGCTTTTATTTTTTTTTGCAAATTGTAAGGTATATGCACTGGACTTCCTTATTCAGCATGCAGAAGTAGATGAGAGGAAATAGCAACGGTATCTTCAGTAGTACAGCATCGCAATTGTGTACATGAGTAGCCTGCAGAACACTATTCTGCTCCTTTGTGTTATACACAATCCTATGCTGTATAATCCCTCATATATTTAGCAGCATTTACTAATGTATATGCTGATCTCTTGTGTATAAATACCCTTAGTGTAAGAATTCAAAAATATCTATAGTTATGTGATATCATCAAGCAGAAATGGTTGTAATGAACTGCTTTTGATTTAATAAGTAATTTTGCAATTAAGAACTTCCTTTACAGCAAAAGTTCACTCACTGCACTGTGGTCCAGTACTGAGCAAATACTGTTCATCAGATATTCATGGTCATGCAGAGCCTAATTACAGAACATGTTTCCTAGTAAATGAATCTAATCACATTGCATTAGAATCTGTCTGAAAACAGAACAATAATAGGTAATCAAGACAGTGATTAACCTTATCTGTGTGCCTAGACCCTGAGTACTGAATATGTGCACAGGAACAATGATTAAGCCACGGTCTCCTTAAAGCAAACTAATCTAAATGCATTAAATCAGTATGAGAACTACTTAACATGCAATGTAAAATGCACATGCATATTCAAATCTTCACTCACATATAAAAAATATATATTTAAAACTAGATTTTTATCATATCATTCCATGCTGAATCGATCATGGACTAGACTTGGAATAACATCTCATTATTTTAACGGGCATTGCACCTTAGAAATGTTTTTTCAAGGGCTCATGAGTAGCGCAAACATTTAAGCATTTAATTGCTGTGATGATGGGGGTATTATCTGGGAGGGTAGATCATCTCCCCCATTACTTTGTACAGTGCTGACCAACACAGGTATTTGTTAGCCAATGTAACGCAATATGAAGAGATTGGCGACTAGTCTATGTATTAGAAACATGGAATGGTTCTTAACATGACCTCTCAAAATGGATAATACCATTTGTTTGGTGGAGACTAAGCTAGTCAGTGGAATTGGTCAAAACCAGGGAAAGTTGGAGAAGTTTTGTTGAAGCTGGGCGTGTAAAATTGGAGATGGAGATACAAGGTTTTGTTATGACAGAGCCATCGCACTCTGTGGAAGCTGATCGCTTGTAATTGTTTTATTCAGATTTATTCATGTGGTTTGTATTGATGAAGCACAAAACGCACTACTGGTTAATATCTATCCTAATAGCAATACATTTAAATATTTATTTTAGATCTGTGTATTGGGATCTACTTAATCTGGGTTCATTGCACAAACATGAATATTAACTTATACTTGAGAAACCAAAATGCAATACACCATATCTTTCAGAGCGAACATCGAATAACTCTATACACAGTCGTTTTGACTTTAATGCACAGGATATTAGAAAATTGATGAGTGGATGGAACACTGATTTATGCTGTTTCTCTTGCAGGGGCAGAAATAGAAAAGAGAATATTGTATCAGTTTGGCTCTCCATCATTGTCCTCCACTGACACAAGATGTATGGATGTGGACTTAATGAAAGTGTCTATCAGACCTGGGTAGAAACTTCACCCCAGGAAGCTCCTTCAGTTGTTCCGATAGGGAAGCTTTAATCTGTCATTGTCTGAAAGTGCCACTGACAGATACTAATCTAGGACTGATGCTACCGAGAGTATTTAGAATATCGGGCCCCAAGAGCAGTGAATTCAGCAAGGTGCTTCCAAAAATTGAGGGAAGGTTCAGTGTTATCTGCTCCAAATGGCTAGTGGAGTATTAGGAATAAGTGCTTGAATGAGAAACCATTGCTGTTGTCATGACGAGGCTGGTGATTATTCACTTTCTCTTGCACTTTAAGTCTTTAAACTGAGAGTTTATCATTTTGGGAGCATTTAATGAGAAATCAATATTGCCTATTCAATTGCAAGTTAAGTGGCTCGTTCAAGGGATTTAAAGATAAAGTAATAGTCAGTGGGATAATGTGGTTATTGTTAATAACACATACCAAGTACAAAGGCTGAAGTAAAAGCGGAGGGAGGAAAGTGATTGTTAAAGTTGCCACTGTTATTTTATAATGCTGGACAATGAAGTGTGAAATCGTTTTAAAAGGGACTAATGTAATTATTGTGAATTATGAATTAATGCAGTATGAACTATCCATGCATGTAATTGTTTTTGGATTTGACTCTATGTCTGGTGACTACAGAACACCTTAGTGTAGTGAAGACAACCCTCAAACTCAGTTCGTGTAATGTAGAAAGATATTACACAGAGGTGCACATTAGGACATTTCTTTGTACCCAGGGGGTGAATTGTACAGTGGTTAGACTTTTAATTGAGAGACATGCTCTTTCTCCCGGTTTTGATTAGCATGTATACATCTGTGTTCATTTTTGCACTTCTTAACTGATTGCAATACTATTAAAATTCTCTAAAGACATTAATTTGGATGTCATTAGCACTTGCAAATAAATACTAGCGCACATTGCTGTGAGATGTGGAAAGGTACCATATGCTCTGACTGTTCATCTGTGCCACTGAAGGATTATTAATTCCACGGATGTATCGAACATCTTTTAGACTGAGTAAGGAGACTGTCACTGTCACCAAAAGTTCCCAGGTGGAGGCTTCAACTCATGATTAGTTCCCAGTGAATACATTAACACATTAATGCCAGCTGACCCAAGATTCAACAACAAACACAAACAATATTCCCACCACATGGCCTCTAGGAGTCATTTGCAATGGTGATCAACTTATAAAAAGAACCCACACAGATGGGTTGGAGAAGCTTCCTGACTGTTGATAGTTTCTATCCTGTACCATTAGGGAATTTCTGAACATTTTAATGCTCCATACCTTTAGCATTCTGAACATGTAGCAGTATTCGGGTGGAGATAGATTGAGTGTTTGCTGGGTTAAGATGCTGATGTTGGCATGGAACAGTTGAGTCTAGGTACCAGTCTTGTTTATTGGAGAGTTTTGCTGCTGCAATACAACACACATGCAGTTTACTATTTACTACTTTTCATATTTTCTTTTTCTAAAGTTGATTGATGCCTGGCCTGGTTTCTTTTGTCACCTCTATTGAGCTGGGTCGTCACACTCATATCACATTATTTTGTCTTTACAAACTCGCAGTTGCCTTTGGATCATAACTATGTTTTTTGTGTTTTCTTTTTACACAGACTGAGCAACATTGTGAGAGCTGACCGCAAGCAACACATTTCCAATGTAAATATTTTCACTGTATAAAATCCAAATGGATGCCTCAGACAGATTGCAGGCCTGTTAGCTATCAGCATGATGGATAATTATGGTCTGTCTGCTGCATTTTAGGGCAACTTGTGGAGGAGTAAAATTTCACAGCTCGTGCAAATGCCCTTGTCAATTTAAACACAACTGCTAAGTCTAATAGCTTTTTAGCCCTAGTATATCACTACATTCAATCTTCATGTAGTCTGCATAGAAGGAATATAATGAGACTTTCAAATTTAGCTCTAGATGCTTTGAGAATATGTTGCAACACATAAAATACTGGTTCTGCTTGAAGTGAATTGATTTATTTTATTTTGAAACCAGGTATGGATTTCTTCGTAACCAATAGAGGGTGTCTTATAGCGTCACTGCATCAACCCTTTAAACACCTTTACATTAAAGTGTACCTCAGTAATACACAGTGCCGCACACATAGACATATATTTACTGGCCTATTCACCTTGTTGCTATGTTCTGTTTTATCAGCTTTAGTTATCATGTAAATGCACTTTGTTGTTTACAATTACAGATTATAGCCCATCTGTTTGCACCTGCATAATTTACAATCCCCCATTCACCCCATTAATCAGTGGTCAGAACACACACAGGAACAGCATGTATTATTTGGTTGGTGGGACATTTTCAACACTGCAGTGACATTGACAGGGTAGTGACATCTACAGTGATTGCATTCTGCACTGGTAGAGGTGGAATAGAAGTAGATGCAACTTGTGTGAGTACCTAATAAAGTGTCCAGTGAGTGTATATTTGTTTTGTGCGATGGCATAACAGTTATTACACATTGTGGTTAAATTAAAATGACACCCTGCAATCAATGGACCATTTGGCTCAATTGTGACTAAATTGCTGGCTGGGGTTATGAAAACACACATTTGCTTTCCATTTTACATCACAGCAGGAGAATAAATACTGATTCTCTCTGGGTGTATGACCTTACATGAGCAGCATACTGTTGCTTAGGGGGAAAGTATCGCACCTTTATTGGGAAACAGATGGTGGGCCTGCAGCCATGGTATTCCACACACCACTTTGAAATGTGTGCAGTCCTGAAACAGAGCATAGGAATGGAAGCTCAAACAATGGTGAGGACTGACTGGTTTAGCTTTAGCCCAAACATCTCAAATAAAGCATGTCTTTTATTCCAAGCTCATGATTACTTTGTGTCATATTTTGCCTTTGAATATCTTAATAAGAGATCATATGTTCATATAACATAATTACTCTGCTCATCAGCTCATTAAAGACTTCCATGACATGAATCATGCGTTTTAGAGCTGGGGAAACAACAAAAGCATCCATCCAACCATCCCTGGGGAAAACACACCTTGTATCCTGGATAAGGTAACTTTACAAAAGAAGGAAAAAAACGTAATACGTCAATAATTATTCAATGTAACTGTTTTTGGACCATTTCCACTGGTTATAACATTGAAATTCTTCCAAGCAGCGGTTACTTTCAAATATATTTTCAAATTATGTTAAAAAGAAAATAAAAAATAGAGATTGGAATTGTGCCCAAGATGCTCTGACTAAGTGCTACTACTGTACAATGTGGCTTTAACTCAGGGGTGCTCACCTCCGGTCCTGGAAATCTACCACCCTGCAGACGTCAGCTACAACCCTAATTTAACACACCTAGTCCAGATGATTAAGGCCCTCGGGGGTGTCTGAATACAAGAACCAGATGTGTTAGATCTGAACTCTCCAGGTCTGGAGGTGAGCAACTGCTCTGTTGATAATAATACATTATTATAATAATATATCTGGTCAGCATCAGGTGGTGTTTTGGTGACTTTCCATTGATGGACTGAGTAGGGGGTGTTGTAAGCAACACATGGGCTACAGTCAGTAACTGCATACCTATAAGTACATCTACTGTACATGGTAGGTGAATGTAGGTTCAAGACACAAGGCACACCTAATAAATTGATGTGCCTTATGACACTTTTTCCTCCCCAGACTCTTATTACTGGGCAGGAAGATATTTTCTTGTATTCCTTTTTCATTTCATTTGTACAGGGCAACACACATCACACCTCACTTGTGTTTTACTGCAGTGTGCATCTGGGTTGGTAAGGCAAAATTCATGTTTCGACATGATATTAGCCACTACCTGACCGGATTTCTCCAATATCTTCCCACTCCATGTAAGCATTACATCACTCCCTTGTGATCAAAAATGCATGAAACAGCTGCATATCTCAGACAGAGTGAGAACTGTGAAAAAAAAGATGTGTGATCAAGTATGTCAGTGCAAGCTCGCTGACAACCCTTCTCCCCTGGGAAAGGGATAACTACAGGAAGAGGAATAGTAATGCTACAGGAGGCCAGGGCATTAAAGGTAAACATAAAATAATGTTTTTTATTTGAACAATTAATAATAACATACAAAGAAATGGGCATTTTCTTGATGTAATCCAATTTTTAAAATATTTCCAAATTTGTAATGTGTAATTAATTTGTTTGCTTGATAAAATTAGATGTTAGAATGCCACTCGAGTCTGCACTTGACATTAGTCAGCACGGCATTTCAAAAGTGTGAAATAATTTTGCTGTTTGTGAATGCTTCCCCACCTTACATAATTAGTTATCCCATTAAATGATGACAAGGAGCTGCAGATGTTATTGATCTAGTTTGGGCAATAAAATAAAATCAAAACCTTTTTGATTTTGATCAATTTTCTCTTGTTGACATCACTTAACAAATGCATTTGACAAAGTGAAACTGTTGTTTTGGATCTCTATAACACAATTTTTAGATTTGTAACCTTCAAGAGTGAAACTTACCTACTTTCCCATAGTCTCCTGGCATCATCTGCATATTACTCTTACATTCAACTTAAAATGTTCAACCTATAATAGTAGAAGAAGAAACAAAATCATCGTAATTGAAGTGATCGTTGTTTGAGAAAGACGTTTTGAGTTTTACTCAAAGTCAAAGCCAAAGATTCCTCAGCGTAACCTTAGTGTGTGTTGGTTATCAATTAGTTTCAGCAGAGGTCGTAGATCAGTACAAATGAAAGTGTCTGTAGTTAATCTTTAGGGGATATTGTTAAAAAGTCAGTACTGCCCTGTAGCTAAGAGACAGGATTTAATATGATTGCCTAATGTACCTGATTCAAACTCATTTTAAGCTTAATGGTTTGGTCAAATTTAACAAATGTCTTCAGATTTGAGCTCATGCTTAGAATGTATATACAAAAAGGAATGTTCCATTTCAGATATGGACACTAATAATATTGTGCACCTTCAGAATTTGAAAATCACAAACTGAAACCCAAGATACGCACAGTTCCCCTACAGAGTGCAGAAAAAGCTGGAAACAGAACTAGACTGTGTGGAAGAGACAGTCTTTCCCAAACAACCATCACATCGATCATCTCATTCTTTCACCTCAGTGGGAGGTTAAAAATTGGATTTATCTTTGTCCATTTTCTGCTCAGATTCAGCTGTCCACTTCCTCTGTGGCGTTGATTTAGCCCATCACAAATGAAACGCACTTCTGCACACATCCATCTTGACACAGTAGTTGAGCTTTGGCTGAGGACATTTGGTTTGAGTGTGTGCGCCGCAGCGGACAGGACATAGTGGAGAACGTATGATGGTCCATTAGGAGAGGTCCAGCTGGGCAGCGGGTCAGGCTGCATCATGCGACAGGTTGATTAATAGCTTTCAGCAAACGGTGGGCTGTGTAGATGGTGGAGAGGGCACAGACATTGAATAGAGAGGCCTGCAGGTTAAGCCCTAATGCCCATGTGATTGAGTCTCCATTTGGCATGGCAGATCGAGTATTCAGCTCTGGAGTCTAGAAACCAACAACAAAGCAGAGTGCTTTAGCTGCTCTGAGATTTTTGTCTGATGGCCATAGCTCTTCTTAAAAGAATGAACTTTAGGTTATGTAAACTTTTGGGCTGGTGATGGATGCAAATTCTTTTGCCCACCCTTTTTAAGGTTGACTCATTACATGAACGTTGCTGGCACTGGGGTGCTACATTTCATTGAGAGTAACATGGATACCAACATGTACTGTAACATACTGAAGCAGAGCATGATCCCCTCACTTCTCAAATTGGGCCACAGGGCAATGTTCCAACATGATAACGACCCCAAACACACCTCCAAGACGACCACTGCCTTCCTAAAGAAACTGAGGGTAAAGGTGCTGGACTGGCCAAGCTTGTCCCCAAACCTAAACCCTACTGAGAATCTGTGGGGCATCCTCAGATGGAAGACGGAGTAGCACAAGGTTTCTAACATCCATCAGCTCTGTGGTGTCATCATGGAAAAATCATGGAAGAAGATTCCAGTGGCAGCCTGTGAAGCTCTGCTGAACTTCTTGCCCAAGAGAGTTGCTGGAAAATAATGGTGGCCACACAAAATAATGACACTTTGAGAACAATTTGGACATTTTCACGTATGGGTGTACTTACTTCTGATGCCAGCAGTTTAGACACAGAAGCTGTACACAGGCTACTTTACATTGTATCAAATTTATGAGGGGTGTACTCATTGTGAGATGCTGTAAGCACCCAATCTATATGAATTTAGTATAGTATTTAAGTATAGTAGTTTCTAACAGTATAGTATTTCAATAAATGAAAATGTGTGACAATTATATGAACCCACTCTGTATAAAAAAGATATTAAAAGCACTAATTGTAAATATACCAACTAAACCAAAGTAAATATACAGCTTCACACAGGGGCATCAATAGCTTGAGCTTAAACAATTATGCACTTACATTTGGCTGTATTTTTTGTTGCTTTACTTTTAGCAAACCTGCAGTATATTCATTTTGGAAGGTATAAAATTCATATTTCCAGAAGGAACCCTCCACAGGATATTGCTTTGTTTGGGTCTTTGAAAGCCTGCGCTACAATGATTAGTATGGGGTGTTTGTGTTTGGAGCATTTCTCAATTGGCATGACAGCTGCGAAAGAGGTGTTGTGGAAGGGCCATAGGAGAATATTCCCTGTGATGTGATTACTTATCAGATCCCCATTGTCGCTCATTTAATTGGCCTTGACTAACTGGCCAGCTCAAGGGCAACTTTTGCCTTGACATGCTCAATAGCGTATAAGTTACAAGCACAGAGGTCCCTCTTTGATTTTTTATGCCATGTGTCTGATCTAATTATACACTGCTGTTGCCTCCAGATAGAGAAGGATGGACATGCTCTGTGCTTTATGAACGGATGTGTTCCAGCAGACATCAGATTCTGCAAAAACATTATTCTGGACCATTTTTTTGAATTTTATGACTCACTGAATGAAAGGTGTTCCATCTGTTTATCCTTTCATCCTGCTTATCTTTAATTTTCATGGCTACCTTGCCCCTCAACACCTCAATCTGTTTCCATTTAACAGCTGCTTAAATAAGCCGCTCTTTAAAGCTGCCTTCAGGTTTAATCATATTTTGATAAATTGCCTGCACACGGGTTTGCACATCCAAAACGACATGTCATTGAAAATATTATACCTATCTTCATGACTCATAACTTATGTTACAACTCTTGATGAAGCCTTATTTCAGTGTGACAGTGAGCTTTTAAGTGAATTAGGCATGCAGTGACATGGACCGACGCATGCTAAAACATTTCTTTATATTTTGTGTTGTATTAAGAAGGGTGGTTGCTAAAAATGTCCACGTTTCCACTGTCACTGTTGTTTTTCCTCTTATACTACAAGTTGGATGTAGAGACATTGGCTTATTAGTTAATTTCCCTAACCACTGGTCCACAGCAGCTTATTGTCTTTGCGACGCATTGTGTCTGCTAAGTTGTCTTATATCAGCAAAGTGCAGTATTCAGGAGAGAGTGGCGAGCGTTATTGTTCCCCAGCACATTGGCCAGCACTGCATTAGAATTCCCTCAGAGAAGTTTCAACTGGCTTAAAAACTTAGCAAATGAAGTTGGGTCAAGAATTAAAGTTGGGTCAGGGGACATGTTCTTAATCTACTTTGATGACCAGTGGTGGGTGAAAGAGCCTAAGCCCATACTTATGTAGAAGAATTGTTACTTTGGTCAAAGTAATCCATAAAAGTAAAAATATCTTCAATAAAAAAGAATATTAGGTCAGAAAGCAACTTAAGAAAGAATCTCTGCATAATAAAATTTACATTTATTTATTTGGCTTTTGTCCAAAGCGACGTCCAGGAAAAGGAACAATAAAGCATTAATTCAGACATGACAACACTGACGTGAGAGCTACAAAGCAGTTCAACACTTTCCTATTAGTCATAGAACACAGTCCAAGTGCTACAACAGTGCAGAGGGGAACATTACTATCTGAGCGGCTAGAAAGAACAACAGATTTTATGTTAATCATTAAATGCTTATAATCAAGTCTATACAGACAGCAAGTGCAACAGCATGAACAACGTGAACTATTATTATGTAGTAGAGCTAAAAGAGTCCAGGACATTCTTCTTTGTCTTTAAGTGCTTCAAATATGTACAGTTCAATGGATGTGATTAGAAGATTGTACAACATGATATATATGCTATAATTATGATTTGCCTAATTATCAAAGAGTAATAAAAAGGAGTACAGGACGTTATACATCATCAATAAAAGCAAGACGTAATTACAGTACTTTAAATGACATATTTGCAAGAATCATGAAAAATGAGTAAGAAACAATTCTGTAGATTGAGTGTAAGTAGCTGTTCAAAGTCAAAGTAGACTTTATTTTTGGGCTTAGATGCTGAGATAGACACAGAACAGTTCTGATGTTTTGAAGTGTTTCTTGAAGGTAGCGAGAGTCTCTGTCGTTCTGATGTGTCTGGGCAACTCGTTCCGCCAGTGAGGGAGAGCAAAGCAGAGAGTCTGGAGTGGTGTTTGATTTCACATGGGGACGGACTCTCCAGTTAATGTTCTCTCGCTGACCTGAGTGATCTGCTGGGTGTGTAGGTCTGGATGAGTGGTTATGATGTAAATATATTATATATATTATATATTATATATAATGAAATATTCTTTTTATTTTAAAAATCTTAAAGCTTCGAGTATCTTACCCAGAACCGCTTGAAGTCTTGGCCTCCAAACATGAAATGGTTACATATATGTTGTCTGACACATTGTGTCACATTTGTATTGAGTTCTCCACGCCACAGAGGAAATGGATCATCCAGACTGTTGTCAGTGAAAACTGGAAAAGTCAAGTTAGTCATGATATGGAAGTGTATCAGTACCTATAACATGGGTGATTTGCATGTGTGAAGGTAATATTGACAATATTGAGATTTCAAAGACATAAGCTGCTATCAAGGCATCTTTTCTTGGAAAGTTGATTATTTTTAAAAGACAATGCCAGCTTTTGGAACTTTTGGGACGGAAAAAAAATATTTTAAAATCCATTCTGAGTAGATTGATATGATTTTGTTTTTAATTGATTACTATTTTGTGAAACTAATAAAACAAAAATGATTAGATTTTCATAGTTTTTAGTCAATGGGATGACAATCAGTTGTGAGAGGGTGACCCTATTTAATTTGAAGAACAGGGATTCAGCATAGGCAACACATTTGTAGATGTGGATCATGACTAAACAAAGGATGTGTCTGAGGACCTCTAAAGGCCTCAAACAGATTGTGTACATTTGGAGGAAATTCAAGATGTTGTTACCCTACATACAGTAGAAGTGGCTGACCATCACATAATGTTTTGTGGATGGATGAAGCCTTTTTGTCTTAAATGACAAAAGAAAAACACTTCATTACAGCATAAGAACATTATCTATGAAACATGGTAATAAGATTGTTCTGGTTTGGGCATTTTGCTTCATCTGGGCTTGGACCACTTGCCGTCATTGATGGAACAATGAATTCTGAATTATACCAGAGAATTTGAAAGAAAAATGTCAAGATATCTGTCCCTGAAGAGACAGTGGGTCTTGCAGCAAGACATTCAAGTCGTTCTACCAAAGAATGGATAAAGAAGAATAAAATGAATGTTCTGGAACAAGGCGAAGTCCTGATCTTAATCCAGTTGAAATGTAGAAATAGATAAAGTGAGTGGTTCATATGAGGAAACCCAACATAATCCAAGAATTGAGGAAATGCCTCTGGGTCAATGTGCAGGACTGATCAACAATTACTGCAAATGTTTAGTTGCAGTTATTGCTGCAAAAGGGTGTCACACCAAATAGTGAAATCACATGTTCACTTATTTTACCACACACAGATATGTTATTAGATCTTTTTTTCATATAATAATTTTTGTCATTTGATTAACTAGGTTTTCTTCATCTAATTTTAAAATTTGTATGAAAATCAGATTGTGTTTTAGGTCTGGTGAATCTGGGGACACAGGACTGGTCTGAGGTCACAGACCGACACATTTAAAACTGCAGAACTGATCACAGTTTGTTTTCACACACAGTCTCTAGCAAACAAAATGTTCTGCCTGCCCTCAAGGCCATTTTGACATAAACAATCTGAAACACACACACATAACACACATACAGATTTCTATATCAAATCTCAAGCGTGCGACACTTAAACACGACATGCGTCAAGCATGCGTCACCTTAAACACGTCAGCTATGCATCATGTCACATGACTCTGAACACACCCAGAACACATCCTCTGGACACGCCCACTACACGCCCACTGAACACATCATCTTAAAAGTTTCAGAAATACATCTACAGGTACTCTGACTTCCTTTATGAATCATGCTTTCTCTTTCTCTCTCAGACTTTTAAACTCTGACACTTCTCTCTCTCGGGATCACGATATTAACAGAATTTATGCTTTTCCACAAAAACTTTAAACTGTAACTGTAATTTTCTTTTGTCTAATAAAATCTTTTATATCAGTGGCGATTCTGACCTCTTCCTGAAATCAGTTGGCACCATCACAGAAATGTATAAACTTCAGGTCACATTTATCTAAAAATATAGAGCATTTTAAACAGATCGCAAACTTTCAAACACCACGGTACAGTCAAACCCCATTAGCTCACCCCCCGTTATCTCGCCAACCTCGCCTCTCACCATGAAAGGCTCCAGGATAGATTTCCTTCCATGTTTTAACACCTATTATGACAGCTCACCAACCCTGCCTCTTGCCAAATTTAGAGCCCAGACCAATAGAGGTGAGCTAATGAGGTCTATCAGCCAACAAAGGTCCAACCCAGTTACATTAACCTTTCTTATCCCTTCATGTATTTTTAAACATCTTGTCAAAGACCATACCATACCTATGTTAAGTGTGAACTACATGAATATCTACACTGACTTTTGCAAGTGACAGAAATTTCAAGCTACATTCGACAGGGCGAATCATGCATAAGCTGACGTACAAGCACTGGAAAAAAGAACAGCAAGCAGTTCAGATCCAGACGGATTGGACAGACGCCTGAGGCCACGAGAAACCTTCCTGCAAAAAGGAGGCACCCTTAGTCCCGATGAGGCAACAGTAGTGGAAGCTGCAGTCAGCAAGATTAAATAATAGATTGACTGCAAATCAATGGCCAACTGGTGCTTTTATTAGGGCTCCCAGATAAATCTTCCCTAATCTACCCTCTGCAGGTGTCCCTGGCTTCCCAGGTACTGAGTCAAATTGAGATCCCTGCAAATTACAGAGCAAATTACATAGGAGATAAGCCCAAAATGATGCATGACACTGAGTCCAGTTTTAAAGCTTAAGCTCATACCTTCACTCATGGGTGGTGGTGAGACTATGAAAAGGCTTAGAAGTAAAGAAACTTACAAAGTGTAAGAAAAACATGAAAGTATGTGAAGGCACAACATGCACAAAACTGTGGTTTGTGCAAAACTGGGTTCTGTCAATGAATCCCTATGTGTGGCTAATCTGAAGATGACTCATGTTGGCTAAATATGAACCTAAGAAAAAATTTTTCACCGTAAATAGTTCCTCTAATGGTGTCACATTTACAAAGCTTTCACTGCAGCGTAATCACATTTTCCCCTTTATGTAAAGAGAAATGGAATTCGCTGAACGTGGGCAAATCATAGACTTTCAGCTTAACATTTCTTAGCTGCTTAGACATGAGTGAACATGCTCGCTGATTTCCTTACTACAAACACTGGTCTAGAGGTGCTCGCACGTGTTGTAGTAACCCTGCTAACAAGAGTGGGTGCCTTTATCTGAACAGTTTTGATAGAAAATAATGCATCAATGGCTGGGATCAGTGAAAGCGGGTCAGGACTGAATCACTGATACTTGCTGTCTGGCAGACATACTTGTGGTAGGGTAGCATAAGTCAAATGGTGTAATACAGTTGGTGTCTAACCTTGCACATGTTATTTTTCTCAGTCTCAGGAGATAGAACAGTAAAGAAATGATAATGTAAGGACTGATAATTGACACTCCTTTAATAGATGTGTCAACATACTGTATATTATTCATTAACAATACACACATTATAAAATATGTTGCCCTTTTGTTCATAATGGCTGAATAAAGCAGAGCTGCAACTATACAAGCCAGTTCACCTGAATGTTGATCGCAAACAATCCAGCAGCTGTTTATTGGACTGGAAATCAACAGGCTCCATGTGTTCTTACTTTGGGAACACACTGTGAAAACGATGCTTTTCAGGGTAAAACACTGTCACTGGGATGATACTCTCAAGGTCGCTGGTACCTACACTGAAGAAAAATGTATGCGCCATGTTCCATTACGTTATCTAATGTCCAGTATGTTGAAGTGACTGGGTACGCTCAGGCCTTTTTATTTTATTTTTCAATTTAATTGCAAAAAATAATTACTGAAAAGTAAATCCCTTTCTGGCAGTACTCACACATTCTAATGACTCTCAACTATCAACTAATTCATATTTTTCATGTGAATAGATCTATATTTGAACAGCACTTACTGCAAACCATATAATGATGCTAAAAGTCTTTTTTGTACAATGCTAAAAAAAAGCCATTTTTAGGATCCTGAAAGAATCTTTCCATGATTTTTCTTAAAAGGACCATCTCTGTAAATGAGAAGAGAAGATTCCTTATATGTGTCCACCCACTAGTGCTTTTAGACACAATTCTTTAGGGAAGTAAAATTCTTCTTCTTGGGCATCACACTGCACTTTTTTTCATTTACTGTAATATAACCTTCTTAAAATATCTTTAGTCGGTATAGAGTAGGAGCCATGCAACTATGAGTAGACATTCAGTGTAGTGTCAGCTCAGTTGGGTAAAGGGAGAATGTATTGATCATATATGCAGGATAACCAGCATTTTAAAATCTCCCTCAGACAAAAATGTTGCCTCTTACACGTCTGATGACAGAAGTTCCTTTGCATGTTCACAGTTAATTATGTTCAAATGAAAACTATTGACAATTTCTGACATGATTTATTGCCACTTTGCTGACCTAGTAGCTCAGCTGCTGTACAGTCAAGAGTTATATTTTGAGTGTGTGTGTGTGTGTGTGTGTGTGTGTGTGTGTGTGTGTGTGTGTGTGTGTGTGTGTGTGTGTGTGTGT
>JBBIGC010000033.1:3731092-3749301 GCA_037576955.1 Lepidarchus adonis
TTTCTTTCTTTCTTTCTTTCTTTCTTTCTTTCTTTCTTTCTTTCTTTCTTTCTTTCTTTCTTTCTTTCTTTCTATGTTTGTTTATTTATTTTTGATAAGAGAAAATAAAAGCCTCTATCTCATTACATGAACACAATACACAAAGTACTTGCTTCTGTATTATATGCAAATGAGCAGACGGATCTCTCCGCTTGGCCTTTGTTGTTAGGAAAGAATTGTTGATGTTCAGCCCACTGGAAACAGATAGTACCTCCTTCAGCATCTGTTACCCCCAGATAGAGAATCCAAATAGAATTTCACAGCAGAAATATCCTGGCACATGCACTCTTGTAAGATTGCTAAATCTCTATCTGAAATAGAATCTTCTTCTCTGATTTTTTGGACTATTCAGGCATGACTGAGCTTTCCTGCAAACACCAGGCTCTATTACATGGCTTTACAAACCTAAACATGTAAATCCCTCTTGTAAATGTAATATAGCTTTTGCTCTCGTGCTTTTTATCTCCACTGGATTTCCATGGGATTTAGAAAATTCTGTGCCAGATAGTTTGGCCACCCTAAAATCAATGTGGCAGATTTCTGGCAGATGGTGCGTACTAAAATGTAAGCACAAAATACGCTAATAGGTAATTCAAGATTGCATTTTAATGCCCCGTGTTTGAAAATAACAACCATTAAAATGTTTTTTCAACATGGCGTTGTCCTCCTGTTTTCAAAAACTGATGTACGCAACTCAGATCACTCAAAACACTCACATCCGTTTTATCAATACATTTTCCATTTTTGGCATTTCATATTCATGTTTGGGCTTTTTATTGTCGGTACAGAAATAGAATACCTTCTTTCTAGTAAAAAAACCCAGATCCTCTCAGTTATACAGCCATGACATTAATAACACTGACAGGTGAAGTGAATTACATGAAATATTTACCTTCATTACAACAGCAACATTCAGTTGTTGACACTGCAGAAAGGGCTTGATTGTGAACTAGACGTATGAGTCTGAGCATCTCCAACACAACAGGTCTAATAGAGTGTTCCAGGTGTGGAGTAGTTAGTACCTACCAAAAGTGGTAACTGGTGTTGACAGGGTCATGGGCACGCAAGGATCATTGATGTATGAGGAATGAAAAGCTAGCCAGTCTGGTCTTATCCTACAGAAGAGCTCCTGTTGTATCAAATGTTCATGCTGAACCTCAGTGGTGCCTGGGCTGGGACTTGAACCTGTGACCTTCTGATCTCAGGGGCAAAGTCCTAACCACTAGACCACCACTGCCCCGGAGATATGTTAATGTGGTAATGTTAAGGCTGATCAGTGTACATGTTCCAGTAAAAATACAGGATATATTTAGATGAAATCCTAGCAAGTGGAAACTTGATGAGTTATGAAACATCCTGTATTCTTGTATAATTCCTTGTGGGATAAAGGGTGAAAGCAGGAATCATCACCATCTCAGCATGCGCTTTTTCTGTATTTGCACGGTGAACCTGCAAATATATACAGATTCTACTCCAACGTTTCATAAATGTCCCTTAACAAAATAGCATTTTCATAAAGTATCAGTCTTGGGGTGGCACTGTACAGAATATAATTTGGGGGCCATGGAGTGCTGCTGGGGGCAGTGGTGGCCTAGGACATTGGACTTTGCCCCTGGGATCAGAAGGTCACAGGTTCAAGTCCCATCCCAGGCACCACGGAGAAACCCTTGAGCCCGGTACCGTCCCACTTCACTGCTGCCCGGGCACTGGTGCACATGTGATGCAGAGGTCACATGATGTGTTTACAATGAGAAATAGTCACTTTCACTTCAAAACTAAAAAGTATGTTTGGCAAGTAAAACTACAAATCTTAATAATTTAGAGAAAATAGAGAAAAATTTATTAAAGGTTGAATTCGTTGAAGCTTTTTTTTTTTTTTACTTATGTTGGATAAATACTATACGTAATGAGTCAAAAACCTGCCAAAATGGGATAAGAGACGCCACAAGCTGCTACCATCCATCTATCCATCCATTTTCCAAACTGCTTTATTAATTTCGGGTCACAGGGGAAGCTGGAGCCGATTCCAGTCTGCTAAAGGCCAAAGCAGGGTACACCCTGGACAGGATACACACACACGCACGCACGCACGCACGCACACACACACACACACACACACCCCTATGGGCAATTTAGAGTAACCAATCCACCTAACCCATAAACCTTTGGACAGTGGGAAGAAACTGGAACACCTGGAGGAAACCCCTGCAAACAGGGATAGTTTGTAAACTCAGAAAGGCCCCCATGGCTGACCAGGAGGTCAAACCAAAGACCACAAGCTGCAACTATTTAGACACATTTTATTGCATATTATGTACAGGTACAGGGGTCCTCGAGTTACATCAGGGCTCAGGTCCTCAGAACGTGACATAACATGAATTTTGACGTAAGTCTGAACTCATGCATGTAATGATGTTGCAGATGCTTTATTGAACATCGTTGTGCTTTATTAACAGCAGCAACATGCACGAACAGTCTCATATTACAGTAAAGCATTTAGGAAATGCTGATCCAGATAGAAATCCTCTTTTTAATGGCTTCAGCATACTCAGTGAATGAAACCACCCATCTCACCCACAAATGCACACAAACTCTTATTCAACACTAATGGTGAATAAAATATAAACATCACAGCAATAACAGCAATAAACAGCCCACAGCAGCATATCCCTGAACACACACACAGGGATCCCCACACACTGCATGCAGCCCAGCAGTAGCAGACCTGTATTACCGTAAAGCATTTAGTAGGGGTATAGTATATGACAGTAAATACGCGCATTAAAAAAAAGAGTCAGTGACGTAACCATAAATCTTAGTATGTTGAGTATGACGTAACTAGAGGACCACCGTATTGCACTTTTCTTTGTTGTTTTTTTTAACATTGATGTTGTGATTGTCAATGTTTTCAGGTCACCAAACTAATTTTCATCTTGAAGATGCACCTAGCCCTGAGCACCCTAACTCATGGTCATCAGGGGGTTTATACTATTCACATCATGAATAGTATAATGGGCGTTTTGTCACCCATCAAACCGGTTTAGATAGCTGTTAATGTCTTATGTGTTAGATGCCAGAGTCTGGGTGTTTCAGAGATTTTGGAGCGAAAATCAGATTAATGGCAGTGACACAATGCTCTGTTTAGGATAGGACAGGTCTAGAGGTCCTGCTTATTATGGATTTGATGAATGAGAATACAGCTTACAGTGTGTCAGCCTATAGTGGGGTCACAGGATCATACGTGTTTGTGACCCTAACTTCACCATCATATATAGGAAAGTGTTAAAGGAAATAATATTTCCACCTATAACTGCTTTTTCCAGCAGATGAAGGTTTAACCACAGACTGTCTGACGTGCTGGACTCGGCAACATTGAGAGAGAGACGTGTATGTCTCCTGCGTAAAGAATGGCTAATGCCGTTACTCTTATGCGCCGATTGGCTCGTACATCTTACTCTTGCGCTGGGATTGGCTAGTGGATCTTAATCCTGCGATACGATTGGGTAATAGCTCACATTGAGAAACAAGGGGGTGCTCTTGAGCGCGAGCTGCCAGCCAGCGTTCCTGTGGAGAGCAGCTCTGAGGGGAATACAGGTGGGAGATAAGCGCTTTGAATCCACACGGTCGCTGTGAAGGCGGCGAAGCAACCGCGAGGAATTATCTTTGACTATGTTCACTTTCCAAGTCCTGTGTGAAACTCCTGTGTGATGTTCTGTTTGATCCGGTGAGTAACTACAATTCAACCCGAACCCCTGAAGTGGATTTACAGCGCGGCGCGCGGACATATTACACTTAAATCTTCTTAACTTCGTTTTATCGTTTCATCATGAAGTCTCGTGAATTTGTACAGGTCGTTGTGCGAGGGCGCCCACCTACACCTTATGTTCATGGGCTGTAAAGTAGGTGTTATTTCTGCGTAACCTCCATCTGAAGAGAATGGAGGATGATATAGCCTAAACTTGAGAAGTGTCACGTTGCTCGTCTGATCTGTATAGTGACACCTGTGAGTCTAAGTGCGAGTGCTTGGACGCCTTGTAGTACAGTAATGTTGTGGAGAAACGGCTGAAAAATATATTCTAGAAATGACTTAGGTAAGATTATTGATCCCAGATGAAAATTGTTTTTGCTGGTTTTATCAATATTTCTTTTATATCCCTTTGTTCTTTTTCAGTGTTTTCATGTCTTCATGTCCACAATGGGTAAATATTGGAATCATCGTCTTCTCATCATGCTCTTTGTCTGGACTTGCATAGTAAGCCAGCGAAAGATGGATACAGTCCCTTTAAACTTTACACATTCACTGTACAAAGCGACAATATATGAAAATTCAGCTGCAAAAACTTTTGTTGAATGCCCGATTAAAATGGGCATTTTCATAAAGGACCAGTCTTGGGATATATGGTACAGAATACAATCTGGAGATCACGAAAAACTGTTCAAGGCTGAAAAGTATGTTTTGGGTGACTTCAGTTTCCTGCGGATAAGGACAAAAGGGGGCAGTTCTACTACACTGAACAGGGAGGTGAAAGACCAGTATCTGCTTACTGTACAAGCAACTGAAAGACATTCAGGTATGGAGACACAAACCCAAGTTCAACTTGATGTTCTGGACACAAATGATCTCAGACCTCTTTTTTCACCAACCTCCTACAGCATCTCTGTACCTGAAAACACTCCAATAAGGACCAGCATAGGAAGAGTTTCAGCAACAGATGCTGACACTGGCACCAACGGAGAGTTCTACTTCAGCTTCAAAGAGTGGACATCTGTGTTCTCCATCCATCCTACAAGTGGTGTCATAACTCTGATGGGCCAACTGCATCATCTAGAGATGCCGTTGTATGAGGTTGATGTGCTTGCGGTGGACAGAGGTCTGAAGCTGCGTGGAAGAAATGATGTCAGTAGCACAGCAAAGCTGACAGTGCAGGTAGTGCAGGCCAATGACCATGCACCTGTTGTAACAGCTGTTCCATTACATCCATGGAACATCACCAAGGATCCTATTTGTGCTTTTGTGTCTGTGGAAGATGATGATGAAGGGCAAAATGGAGAAATAGACTATTTGAGCATAGTGGCTGGAGACCCACTCCAGCAATTTAAGGCAATTAGAGCAAACTCTGGAAGCAAAGAGTACAAGATCAAAGCGATAAAAGAGGTAACCTGGGAGGGATATGAGTCTGGCTATAACCTTACCTTGCAAGCAAAGGACAAAGGAAATCCACCAAAGTTTTCCTCACCAGTAGTATTAAGGCTGAAGTCCCCTTCTGAAAACACACAGGTGCTTCAGTTTGAAAAAAGTATCTACAGAGTCAATCTTAGTGAGTTTGCACCTCCAAACTCCCTAGTAGTCATGGTCCGAACTGCACCAAAAGATGCAAATGTGAAGTATTTAATAGAGTTTAAGATGCAACAGCACAGGAACCCATTCACTATTAATCCAAACACTGGTCTCATAACTACAGTGGAACCTGTTCAGGCAGAGCGAGTAAGCCAGTATGTATTTGATGTAATGACTAGCAACAGGCAAGCAGCAGCTAAGGTAGTGGTTAATGTCATTGACATGAACAACAATGCTCCAAAATTTCAGCGGTCTATATATGAAGCCAGTGTTGACGAGCATGTGCCTATAGGAACTAGTGTTTTAGGAGTCAGTGCTAGTGATGCTGATGATGGAGAGAATGGCTACGTTACCTACAGTATTGCTAGCCTGAAAAAAACACCCTTTGCTATTGACTATTTCACTGGTATCATCAGAACTTCTGAGGAGTTAGACTATGAGATGATGCCAAGCAAATTCTACCTAAAAATCCGGGCCTCAGACTGGGGATCCCCTTTCCGCCGTGAAGCAGAAACTGTGGTCTCAATCACACTGAACAATCTGAATGACAACCAGCCACTCTTTGAAAATATTGACTGTGAAGTAACAGTGCCAAGGTCATTTGGAGTTGGTGAACAAATAATTGTATTGTCTGCCATTGATGCAGATTATTTAGGAATTGTGAGGTATCATATCATTGCAGGGAACGAGAAGGGCCACTTTGATTTGCATCCAAATTCTGGTGTGCTGACCCTTAAAAAGTCGCTTATTAATGCCGATGGCAATTGGCAGTCTTTTCACACTTTACAAATTGAAGCTACTGATGGGGAGATATCCAGTTCACCCATGTTTTTGAATGTAACAGTTGCTAGTACGTTAAAAGAAATACGCTCCAAGTGTGTGGAAACTGAAGTTCTGAGAAACTTAGCCATGATGCTTCTTTTTGGTTCAAAACTGCACACTAACATGGAATTGGTAGATGAATTTGCAGACATGCCTTTAGGCAACAACAATGCACCACAATTTGTAGCATCCATTCCCAGTAAGATAGAGGTTAAAGAGAACCGTCCTGTGGGGATGGGTATAGTGCTTCTCAAAGCAACAGATGCAGACACTGGCTTTAATGGGAAATTGTATTTTGTGATATCTAGTGGTAACATTGATAGTTGTTTCATGATTGAAGCAGAAACTGGATGGCTTAAAATACTAGAACCTCTTGACAGAGAAACCATTGACCACTACACTCTAAACATTACAGTTTATGATCTTGGTTTACCTCAGAAATCCTCATCACACATTTTAGAGATCAGTGTGCTGGATGTTAACGACAATAGTCCAGAGTTCTTAGAGAATGATTATTCTGTGGATGTTAGCGAAGACTGTGATTTGGGGACGGACATCATTCAGCTACAGGCTCATGATAAGGATTTAGGGATCAACGGGGAGGTCGTCTACTCCTTTTTGACCAAAACAGACACATTTGCCATAAATGAAGAAACAGGGATTGTGACAGTTCAAAGTCCACTGGACAGAGAAGCAACCCCATACTTTGCTTTGAGGGTCGCTGCTTACGATAAGGCATTTCACGAGCCTCGGCTGATATCCACAGTGATACTAAATGTTATGTTAAAGGATGTGAATGACAATGCTCCTGCTTTCTCTCCGTCACACTACCATGTGAGGGTAAAAGAGGATATTCCTGTGGGCTCCTTGATCTTATGGCTGGAGGCTCATGACCCTGACATGGGTCATTCTGGTGAAGTGAGGTACAGCCTGATGGATGATGCAGATGGAAGCTTTAAGGTGGATAAATTGAGTGGAGCAGTGTACCTCTCGCAGCCTCTTGATTTCGAGAGGAAACAAGCATATAACCTGACAGCAAAGGCTAAAGACAGAGGAAAACCAATCTCCTTGTCTTCCATATGCTTCCTTGAAGTGGAGATTGTGGACATCAATGAGAATTTTTATCGCCCGTCTTTCCCCTCCATTGTGGACTGGGGAAGTGTGAGTGAAGACGCCCCTGTTGGATCATCTGTGATGAAAGTTACTGCACAAGATGAGGACGAGGGAAGAGACGGAGAGATACGTTATGCTATACCTGATGGCTCAGGCCTTGGGGTATTCACCATTGATGAAATAACTGGTAAGTCGGTTATTAACTTGTCTTGAGTACTAACCCTACCAACACATATTACAAAAACGAATCGTTTATTTTGAACAGAATTATACACATTAAAAACTGCATATGTGTGGTTGGTGGTTTATTCTCAGTTCAGCAGTGATGCTGATGTACTTTAAAACTCTAGAAGCAGTACACACAAATACACACACAGAGCTGAAAACTGCCCATGAAAAAGGTCAAAATATTAGATATTTTTATTAGTTTAAAATGTTTATTTTCTGATGTATGCATAATTCCAAATATTTCATACTTCACAGGTTTTCACTAACACAGGGGGTCCTTGAGTTAAATCATGGTTCAGTTCTGAGTGTGACGTACAGTCAAACCCCATTACCTTGCCCCAATTGGGCTGGGCCCAAAATGTGGCGAATGGCTGAGGTGGTGAGCTTTCGGATCATGGGGTCGTGGTTATGCCGTTGGCTCCTTTTCTGTCATATACAGTAGTAGAATGCTGTTGAACGCCTACTAAATGATTTACGGTAATACTGGACTCCCACGAGAGACACTGTGTTGTGAGATGTATTTCATGGGGAGCAATGCATTATGTTTAGAGCGGAGAACGGGTGGGTAATGCAGGTGAAAAAGGGGTGGAGAGAGCGATGCTTGCTGGCAGTTGGAGTCAGAGTTGGAAAGAGCGCGGGTTAGCGACACAGGAAAACACGAAATGGTATTTGTGGGCTGCTCGCGGGTGCGGACGTTCACGACCTTCAACTGTTAATAAAGCCTTCGCAGCATTATTATCTGCATGAGTTAATCAGGCATGAGTTAAAAATGAGAAAAGCAGTAGCAGCAGCATTAGCAGCAGCAGTAGCATTAGCAGCAGCAGTAGTATTAGCAGCAGCAGTAGCATTAGCAGAAGTAGCATTAGCAGCAGCATTAGTAGCAGTAGCAGCAGCAGCATTAGCAGCAGAAGCAGCAGTAGTAGCAGTAGCATTAGCAGCAGTAGTAGTAGCAGCAGTAGTAGCAGTAGCTTTAGCAGCAGTAGCATTAGCAGCAGCAGAAATAGCATGGAGGCTACATCACTAACATGGACCCAAGTTGGCAAACTTTAGCTGGAGAAATGCATATAGTGGACACTTTGCATGTTGTGGCAAGGGCAAGAGGCAAAGATGGCAGCTTTATTTAACAGCACTGTGCTTTATTGCATGAACTGTATTACATTACACTATATTACAGTAAAGCATTTAGGAAATGTTGCTCCAGATAGAAATGCTCTTTTTAATGCTTCAACACAGCACTGGAGAGGTGACTTGTGGCAAGACCACACTGACGATGCCTTAACACAGTGCAATATTAACCCCCATGATGAACTCTTATTCAACACTAATGGTGAATAAATCATAAACATCTCAGCGCGAAGTGAATTAGCAGAGCACAGCCTTTTTCTCCCTGCACACACACACGCACGCACGCACACACACACGCACGCACGCACGCACGCACGCACACACACACACACACACACACACTTACCCACCAATCCACATGAACTCTTATTCAACACTAACGGTGAATAAAACATGAACAATACAGCAAAAACTGTGAAAAACAGCACAAACCCCTTCTTTCTTCCTGTCCCTACAAGCAGCAGGATCTCACACATTGCACATACTGGTGCTCACATATTACCGTAAAGCATTTAGTAGCCGTTCAACTGCATTCTACTACCGTACTACTGTAAATATGTGCAGTAAAAAAAGGGAGAAATGAAACAACAGTGACGTAACCATGAATTTTCGTAAGTCAAGGACGCTTGTACTCTAAAATTTGAAAAAAAAAATCTGTACGTCTGACTTGTACTGTACATTATTGTAATACAGCTTTAATTCTAATTTTTTTTAACCACTTCTTATCATGAAATGCTTGCACATTGAAAAATTTTAGTCAGTGTTCATGTTCTCAGAGCGATACATGCATTATTACATTATTACTGAGTTTAAAATGCATTCTATGCCATTTATGTAAAGCTTTCTGTGGCCTTGTATGACTTCAGCAATGGTTAGCCATATCTTAATCTAACTGCAATGTTTACTATGTAAAACTAGAATGGTCATGTGACCTGAACTTATGACAAGAGGATTAGTTCTGCTTTTGTTGAGGAGCTTGAAGAACTTTTGCTGGCAGTGCTTGAACAATACTTAACATGTAGTTCAGCATGTTTCTTTTTGTTTTTGTCATAGGCGTCATAAGGACACAGGAGTTACTGGACAGGGAGACCACCACTCATTATTGGCTGACAGTCTATGCCACTGACCAAGGGGTAGTGCCACTCTCATCCTCTGTCGAAGTCTACATAGAGGTTCAAGATGTCAACGACAATTCTCCACAGACTTCAGATCTTGTCTACTACACCTCTGTGCTGGAGAACTCTCCCAAGGATGTGTCCATCATACAGATACAAGCTTTCGACCCTGACTCCAGAACCAGCGACAAACTGACCTACAAGATCACCAGTGGGAATCCACAAGGATTTTTTACCATTCACTCCCAGACAGGTAGATTATTTTCCAAAGTTTTTCAGGCTATAAGACACAGATCAGACTTTCTGGAGCAAACATCAACTTTCTAATGTTTGCATTGATCTTAAACATTAAAACACACTGATAGATGGAGAGAGTATAGTAAACAGTATAGACTCTAAGACAATTATTAGCAAACCTACCAGACCTTTCTCTTTGCTGATGCTTGTGGGTGGTTTCTGGGTTGGTACGCTCAAGACGTTTTAAATGAATAGCTAGACACAAACCTACATTGTACATTATAGGACACTGAATTATCTATTTTAAGATTTTTTCTTGTTTTTTGGCACATTTTCAATATGCAAATTTAAGTCCAGCCTCAAAGACCTGAGAGGGTTGATAAACTGAGGCAGGAGCGTCCATCCTGCTAATGGAGAATGCCAGCACTATTTTACTATCAGCATCTTAATTTCCATGAGCTGTAACTACAGAAACAAGCAGTTAAACAAATTAGAAACATTAGTGATCCCACACAAAGGAGACTTACTTATTTAAGGCTTTTTTAAACTTCAGCGCTTCACTTTTTAAATTTTCCACAAAGAGG
This sequence comes from Lepidarchus adonis, assembly GCA_037576955.1. NCBI lineage: Eukaryota > Metazoa > Chordata > Actinopteri > Characiformes > Lepidarchidae > Lepidarchus > Lepidarchus adonis. The sequence continues at coordinate 3,741,694 of JBBIGC010000033.1, forward strand.
TAAAAATGAGGTCTTAATTGAATTTGCTCAAACATTGGTACAGCTGAGTGAGACAGCAGCTGGGTGATTAGCATTCTCTGAACAGTGTATAAAATAAAAGCAGCTAATTAATTAGACTTGTATGAACATTCTCATAACTTTAAACTCAACTGACAGCTTGTGAAGTGTAGTTTACTTTGTTCTCCTGACAGTTAGTTTTGAGATGTAAATTAAGATTGATTTATGGCTAGAACAGGTGAAGGCCACATAATACAGCTGCGCAATACATTGTTGTAATATATATTGATGCATTTGTGGGGACTGTTGGCGATTTCTTTAACTATACATTTCTAAGGTCTTCATATTAATGCCACATCAATGTGTCTGGCAGTTAGACTGATGATTACTAGTCAACAAGTACTTTTAAAGCCATTATTAATGTGAAACTATTGTTATTTTTGAGAGCATGCTGAATAAAATAAACCTTCAACAAACTTCTCAACAGTCTGACAAATGAAGTACACTGAACAACAATATAAATGCAACACTTTCAGGTTTTGCTCCCATTTTGCATGAGCTGAACTCAAAGATCTGAAACATTTTGTACTTACACAAAATACCCATTACTCTCAAATATTGTTCACATATCTAAATCTGTGTTAGTGAGCACTTCTCCTTTGCAGTGGAGAACTTTGCTCTGTTGTTCCTGGACTTTAAAAGATGCATCTTCATCAGTCAAATCAGCAGTGCTAGAATCTTCATTGATTTCGTAACTCACATTTTTTAATGGTCAGAACTGCTAAATTTTGTGTAAATACTCTTCTACACAGGTTTGGTGACAACCACTTCTCGAAAACTGGACCGTGAAAAGCAAGAAGAGCACATACTTGAAGTAAGCCATTAAATTAGAGATGTTTAAAAGTCTATTCACACTGGAGCCAACATGTTCCCCACTGAATCTCATTTCCTTCTTACCAAGGTGTATTAAGTGCTTTGCAGCATCTGCATAAGAAACAGCTCTGCTTAAAAGGCATTTTTCTACATTAAATTTAGTTCTGCTGATGTACCGCTGGGGTACACATATGAGGAAAGTGCTAGAGCCATAATCATAGGGATGTCTTATGCTGTGTTGATTGATTAAAGTTTCTGAACATCAAATGCGTTCAGCACATCTGTAGTGTGCAGAGATAAAAGGCAGCCAAAACTTGAAAACTTAGGTAACATAATTATCCTACACTTTCTGACTGGTTTCTCTGCTTGTAACACTCTGCAGACGTTGGCTCGGTTTATAATGATGGAAACTAATGATCAGAGGTACCGGGACTCAGTTCAACCTTTTCGGGTATTCCCATTTTTTCCTTACAGGTCACAGTTTCTGATGATGGCAGTCCCACCATGTCTACAGTCGTGCGTGTGGTTGTGAAGGTGCAGGATGAAAATGACAATCCTCCTCAATTCCTCGAGAAAGTCTATAAAATCAAGCTGGTGGAGCGGCCAAAAGCGATCAGATGGGAACCCGTTTATCGCGTCATTGCCCACGACAGAGATGAGAGTCCATACTCTGAAATCTCATACAGCATAGAAGAGGGGGATGAGCTTAGGAAATTCTTCATTGAGCCCAAAATGGGGCTGATCTCCTCCAAAGAGGCTTTCTCAGCAGGGGACTATCACATTCTCACGGTATATTTCTTTGCTTCATTTTTATATTTTGAAATCATGCTAACATGGCCAGTACCTATAAGATCTACAATATTGTGCAAAAGCCTTAGGCATTTGGGAAAAAGACATGTAAAGTAATTTATCTGGCAGTACATTTGCAGTAGTTTTTTTAAAAAAAGGAAAACTAACATTAGTACAAATATACAAAAAAATAAATAAATAAAACACTGCGGGTTTATGTGTTTTACCTTAACTTTTTTCAAGCGAAGTCAGGAACTAAACCTGTGTTGTCCTAACTGTATATTTAACTTACATTTGAATAACGATATACTATTCTTATAATATTTTATTATAATTATGTATTTGTGTTTTTTATAATGTAACATTATATGTATATATACACACACACACACACACACACACACACACACATATATATATATATACATACATATATTTATATATATGTTATATATGTTATAATGTTATTTACAATGTTTATAATGTTATATATTATAATGTGTTTTATTTACCTACAGACTAGAATAATGGTTATATAAGATGTAAATCCTAATATCCTTAGGTGTGTTCTATGAAAAAACAACATTGATAAACCACATTGGAATCTTATTATATTGGCTGTACCGTATTTCCCCAATGACAGGCCGCAGCTTATACATTGATTTTGCGGATTTCTTAAATGGGGCGTCCTATCTTGAAAAATGAAATCAATCACTAAAACTATAATTCAGTACAAAAAGACGACACCCCCAAATGATTAGTTGAATTTAAATGTACTGTTTACTGCAGCGACAAACATTTTGAAAAGCAACACAAAGAAAACACAGGTCAGTGACAATGTGCTGCGCTTCCGCACCCAGCTTCTAAACTTTTTCAGTCCTTTGCTACATTACATCCTAGTGTATAATACAAGCTACGAAAAAGGTACATTTAACAGAACATAAAGGAACAAAAGTTTATTGTTGGCTAGAAAATGATGAGTTTTTAATTTTGTTTGAACGTCCAGAGGGTGGTGGTACTGCAGTACAGCGATGTCAATCATCCGTCTGCATGCAAATTCTTCAGTATAAAATTAGCAACACTGAAATGCTAAAATTATTAGGCTTACCTTTCTTCAAATCCTATGCTGCATACACGTGTTCTTCTCGAATATTGCAATCGTTGCTTTGCGAAAGCAGTGACCTGGAGCTTAAATTCTGCAGCGTAGCTCTTGCATTGCATCATGATATCGGTAAGTTCAATATTTTATCAATTTAATTGTTCATGCAGGTGCAAAGGTCTCCAGGGGTGTGTCAAGTTAGATGCTTTTACTTCAAATCAGTAAATTCAGTAGCGCTGCAGCTAATAACGTAAGGGCGGCTTATCATAGAGTTTTAAAACGTAAATGAGCATTTTCTGTGGCTTATAGAATGGGCGGCTTATTATATGGGGAGGCCTATCATTGGGGAAATGCCGTACTTGAAAAATATTCCCTCAAACTAATGTAAAAGTTCTTTACAAAGTTTTTCTTCTGGAAGTATTCAAGTTAAAACCATTTAGCAATGTTTCACAGCTTTGAAGTGGTCTTGGTTTGAATAGACATCACCCTTTAACAAAATTCCACCGGGAAGAACCACATAAGCACCTGTCAGAGTTTGATGATGAAGCTGAGTTGTGCTGTCAGCACATCATTTTACAACCGTGCAATAAATCCACCTGTTACATTTATGTGCAAAAAAAATCAACAGCCGTTTCACAAGCTCCACATTTTTTTGTTTGTATCTGACATTAAAAACGTGAACATGAAGGCCTGTGAGCAGATTGCTCTTTGAAATGAAACATTTAAAAGTAGCCAGTGAAGGCTAAACCGCTATCTCCCACAGTCAAAGACAACATCCTCACACACACTCTTCTCTCACAGATTAAGGCCCTGGACAATGGCCGGCCTCAGAAGTCGTCCATCTGCCGGTTGCACATTGAGTGGATTGTAAAGCCTGAGCCGCCTAAAGAGACACTGGTGTTTGAGGAGACCTTACTCCAATATTCTGTCACGGAGAGTGATCCAGTGGGCCATATGGTGGGAGTCATCAGCACTCAGCCTCTAGACTCTCCTGTCTGGTTCGATATCAAAGGTAATCAATATCATTCTCTCCACTCATTTTAAAAAGGCGAAGGATAGGAAGCATAAGAACACAGTAATTCTAAATACTCCACTGCTGTAATTGATATGGGTCTTTGGTTTCGCCAATAGACTTAACCTGCACTTCATTACCTTCATCTCTTAACTGCACTAATCAGCTTTCCTTAACTAAATCTCTTCTTTCTACAATCTGTCTTGCTGCTTTTTCACCCCCCCCCTCCCCACTGGCTTCACACAAGGAGACATGCACTCTAAAGAAGTGTTTCACATCGTTCAGATGGCTTGTGACCTGAAGTGTAGAACAGAAGGTATCTGCTGATGCGTCATTGTTCCACATCTGCTCATCTGAGTGCTGAATTCCCGCATAGCAGTAATGTTGCTTATCACAATTTTATGGGCACAATGCTGCAACATGTGCCCTGTAAAAATGTCGACATTCATTCTGTTGTGGCAACTATATTATTATGTCATTTATTGACTCATATTATCTATGAATCTATTATGTTACATACAAAATACCTTCTGCTTTTGGAAAGTACTAATTTAAGTGGTTATTTTGTCCATGCTGGGAATGGCAGGTGGGAATGATGACAGCCGCTACAACATGGAGAAGGGCAGTGGCACCATCATCATTGCCAAAGCACTAGATGCCGAGCAGCAGTTAAATTATAACCTAACAGTGGAAGCAACAGATGGAACCAGATCCACGAGCGCACAGGTATTTCATTCCCTTTGGCACCTGCTGAAAAAGCAAATCGTGTTTGTGGGATTTTAATCAACTGAGTAAATGACAGGGAGAGAAAAAATGGCATGGAAATTTTGATAATGACAAGATAATAGCTCTTTTTACAATTTCCATGCTTATGCAATCCTAATTTTGTGCAGTTCGCTGACAGCTGGTTATGTGCACTCTACGGGCACAAAATAGCAAGTGTAATACTGAAAAGATGATTGGCAGCAGTGTGCAGGGTAGACATTGCTTAAAATTTTCTGAGTGACATTTAGTGTGTTTATTTGATTTGTGCACTGATGCAACAAGGGTGATATAGCTATATTAAGCAATTGGAATTTATACCCCAACAACTGAGGTAATGCAAGCTGCATGTCTAAATCAACACACATTTGCCTCAAGCCATGTTGAAATGTTAAAAATGCACATTTGTTTATTCTAAAATAATGTGTTCACTTTTGGTTCCACTCTTGGAGACACTATTCACAATTTTATTTTCTTCTTTCCTAACACTACCTGACTCGTTTGACCAGCTAATTAACAAGCTTTCCCAGCTCTATGTTAGTGTTGAATTGTGGATGTGGGATACAGGGCTTAGAATGCAAATTTAATTTAATTTATTATATTTAGCATTTAGATAAAGGAACTTACAAAACAAAGAAAAAATGTGTCTGGTTTATATGACTTTTAACTGTCTCCTTGTTTGCCACATTACTTGTGGTTAAGCTATTTCTATTAAATGACTGGGGTCCAAATTAAATGGTAATGGATTATTCAGTCAATAAAGCTAGGGATGCTATCAATAGATAAACACTTGGTGCTAATTGGAGGCAAAGAGTTTCTGTTTAATTTTCGAAACATTAGGATGTACAATCAAAGATTTGACTTTAATAGATCTAAATGTGCACGGGTCAGGATATGGGCCCTTACTTAACATCACTTACGTAATTATACCATCACTATAAGAGTCATAGTAGTTACTGAACAACATACACGACTTGATATTTGATACACCTCTGTTGTAGTTTCAGCCTCAAATTGTAACTCCTGTCTCACACTGGCTTTGTGTTGTGGTTTTTACTCCAGCAATGCAGACCCACTGTGTCCTTCAGTGTTACGGTGTGGAGGTAGCTCTCCTAGGGCTATACCTGTATATGTGATCTGAGGCAGTCAGCCTTATCAGGTCACGGTGCGAGACTCATCTATCAGTAGAAGCAGCCTTGCCTAAGGGCATGAGAGCGGTGCGAGGAGGAGTAATGTTTTCGAGGAGCGCAATGTTTGGGCTCTTAGCCTGCCTTTTCCCTTTCAGAGAGTTTTACCCCCTCCCCTGGGACCAGACACTGCAGTTTGTCATATTGTAATGGGCTCCTTGCATTTGGACATTTTCTAGGCTTGTGTAAATCTTATCTGCAACGTGCAGCTCACCATAGACAATATTCACTCTGTGTTGTTGCTTATCACAAGCAGCCATGCTTTATTTAGGATAATGCTAGATTTTTACAGTGCACCAAAGCAGTTTAAACAACACAGTACAGTGTATGTCTCTCTTAAGCAGAGTGCCATGGGTTTTTTCCACGATTACTTGCTTGAGTAGAGACAGTATGAGCAATGTATTGTTGATGCGACTCAGCAGACCTGTACAAAAGCCTCAATTTTAACATAACATCAATATTAAATCAAAACCTTTTTTTGTGTGTGATGGTAGTTTATTTTTTAAATTGCTTGATAAACTAGCTAACAATAAATAATGTAAACATTTAATTTATTAATTAGAATCAGTATATATTGACATATTAAAGAATGTTTCTTTTCTTAAACGCTCTTAAAATTATGGGTTTATAGCCCTGGGCATCTTAAATTGAACGTTTTCTTGCTAGCTGCAAATCTTGCTCTTGTGGGCATGCAGTATACAAGAACAAAGTATATGCTATGAATGGCTTTCAAATGGATGGTGTATTTTGCCAAAGTTCTCGTCTTCTGCTAGGCCAGACTAATTTAGGGTAATGCATATACAGTATCACACTAAAGTAAGTACACCCCTCACATTTTTGTAAATATTTTATTATATCTTTTCATGGAACAAGCAATGAAGATATGACACTTTGATACAATGTAGTCAGTGTACAGCTTGTATAACGGTGTAAATTTGCCGTCCCCTCAAAATAACTCAACCCACAACCATTAATGTCTGAGGCGCTGGCAACAAAAGTGAGTACACCCCTAAGCTAAAAAGGTCCAAATTGCAATTTTCTCTCCCTGGTATCATGTGACTTGTTAGTCACAAGATCTCAGGTGTTTTCGGGGAGCAGGTGTGTTAAATTTGGTGTTATTGCTCTTACAATCTCTCATATTGGTTAAACATGGCACCTCATGGCAAAGAACTCTCTAAAGATCTAAAAAAAAATAATTTTTACTCTACATGAAAATGGCCTAGGCTACAAGAAGATTGCCAACATCATTAAACTGAGCTGCCGCATAGTGGCCAAGACAATACAGCAGTTTAACAGGACAGGTTCCACTCAGAACAAGCCTTGTCATGGTTGACCCAAGAAGTTGAGTGCAAATGCTCAGTGTCACATGCAGAGGTTGTCTTTTGAAAATAGTCATATGAGTGCTGCCAGCATTGCAGGGGTTGCGGGTCAGCCTGTCAGTGCTTAGACCATACTGCATCAAATTGGTCTGCATGGTTGTCATCCCAGAAGGAAGCCTCTTTTAAAGATGATGCCCAAGAAAGCCTGCAGACAGTTTCCTGAAGACAAGCAGACTGAGCACATGGATTACTGAAACAATGTCCTGTGGTCTGATGAGACCATGATAAACCTATTTGGCTCAGATGGTGGCAAGTGTGTGTGACAGCAACCAGGTTAGTAGAACAAAGTCAAGTCAAGTCAATTTTATCTATACAGTGCTTTTTACAACTGACGTTGTCACAAAGCAGCTTTACAGAGTTTATAGAATCCGGGTCAGAGCCCCCAATGAGCAAGCTAAGCGACAGTGGCAAGAGAGTGTGAGAGAGGGTGAGAAAGAGTGTGTGTGTGTGTGTGTGTGTGTGTGTGAGAGAGAGAGAGAGAGAGAGAGAGAGAGAGAGAGAGAGAGAGAG
>JBBIGC010000033.1:3749401-3769225 GCA_037576955.1 Lepidarchus adonis
TGTGTGTGTGTGTGGGAGAGAGAGAGAGAGAGAGAGAGAGAGAGAGAGAGAGAGAGAGAGAGAGAGAGAGAGATAGATTCAGACAGACTGTAGGGGATGCTCAATGTTATGGATTATTTAAAGTGATGAACATTGTGGCCTGAGTGCAGGAGCTCCGGCAAAACTCTCTATGACAGCACAGCTAAAGAGGAGAATCAGGAGGTAGCACAGACATGAGGGCATCCTTGGTCACAATGCAGCCAACCACTCGACCGTCAACAAACCTGAGTGAACACGTGTGATGGGGGGATGGGTGGGGCAGCATCCAAGCATCCCAGTTTACCAAAAAACTCTGTGCCTGAGAACCCTCTGGGGCTGCTCCTGTCTAGAACTAACAGAAAGCTTGACTAAACAAATACGTTTTTAGCCTGGATTTAAATATTGAGATTGTATCGGAGTCCCGCACAATATTTGGAAGATTATTCAATAACTGCGGGGCTTTATAGGAGAAAGCTCTGCCCCCTGCTGTGACCTTAGCAACATGGGGAGCCAGCAAAAGGCCTGCACCTTTTGATCTAATTAGGCGTGGTGGATTATAAGGGACTAAGATTTCAAGACAAGTGTGTTTTGACTACAGTCAAGCATGGTGGTGGGAGTGTCATGGTTTGGTGCTGCATGAGTGCTGCTGGCACTGGGGAACTACAGTTCATTGAGGGGACCATGAATGCTCACATGTACTGTGACATTCTGAAGCAGAACATGATCCCCTACCTCGGAAACTGGGCTGCAGAGCAGTATTCCAACATGGTAATGACCCAAAACACACCTCCAAGACAACCACTGTCTTGCTAAAGAAACTAAAGGGGAAAAGGTGCTGGACTAGCCATCTGTGGGGCATTCTCAAATGGAAGGTGGAAGAGCGCAAGGTCTTTAACATCCACTAGCTTCACTGTACCATGGTGGAGTGGAAGAGGATTCCGGTGGCAACCGGTGAACTTCTAGTGTACTCCATTCCAAGAGAAAATAAGGGACACAAAATAGTGACACTTTGGGCACAATTTGGACATTTTCACCTAGGGATGTAGTCTTGTTGCCAGTGGTTTATACATTAATGGCTGTGTGTTGAGTTATTTAGAGGGGACAACAAATTTACACTATTATACAAGTTGTACACTGACTAATTTACATTGTATCAAAGTGTCATATTTTCAGTGTTGTCCCATGAAAAGATATAATAAAATATTTGCAAAAGTATGAGGGGTGAACTTTTGTGATATATTACATCAATCTCCATGACTTTGAAAAGCACCATATTGTAATGGCTAGAAGCCTGAGTCATGACCTCTACTAATCAGCAAGTCTTGTGGGGTGTTTCGAGTATGCAGTGGATAATACCTAGCAAATGCAATCCAAGGAAGGACAACTGGTGAACTGTCAACAGGGTCATGGGTTCCCAAGGCTTATTAATGCACATAGGGAATAAAGACTAGGTACATAAAGTTACTGCTGGCTAAGACATAATGGAGTCATAACACACAATGCATCACAGTAAGAGCTGTTCCGACAACTGAGAGGGACTTACACAATATTAGGCAGATGCTTTTAATGTTATGGCTATTTAATATTTTGATTATATTTCTACATTCAACCTTTGTTGTTTAATATAACACCTACTTTTTTTCTGTACACATTCAGGAATTTTAACATTTATCAATATTTAAATTTTTTTTGTTCTTTATTCTGTCTTCTAAATAGGTTTTCATCCAAGTTATTGACACTAATGAACATCGACCTACGTTTGCCCAAGCTAAGTATGAAATCAGTATTCCAGAAGATACCCAGCCAGGAATGAAGATACTGGAGATCAGTGCTACAGATAAAGATGAGAAGAATAAACTATTCTACACTTTATTGAGTAGCACGGACCCACATAGCCTGAAGAAATTTCGCCTTGATGCTGGAACAGGCTTCCTGTACACTACAGAGGAGCTGGATCACGAAACCATGCACAAACATACCCTTACTGTAATGGTAAGCCAGGAATCATGCTTATTTTTTTTCTTAAAATAAATTTTTTTTAAATTATTGATTGCATATATATGGATCAAATGTACTGTTATTTTTACTTTAGTTGTAGAGAGGATGGTTTTTAGAAGTAAATAAAATTTTTGAATGACCTATATACACAGGTCAGTGATCAAGTCGTTCCAGTCAAGCGTAACCTGGTCCGAGTGATTGTCAATATTGAGGATGGCAATGACAATGCACCCTGGTTTACCAGTCCTCAGTACACTGGGCGTGTATTTGAAACTGCTGCGTTTGGTTCAGCTGTAGTACAGGTCACAGCACTGGACAAAGACACAGGTGAAAATGCAGAAATCCACTACAGCATAGAGTCAGGTAAGAGTCATTTCTCATTAAAAAGCAAATGTGTCATCTTGATGTAATAGTAATTGAAGATCTACCTCAAAGCGACACCTGAGCAGATTAAGACCTTCCAGACGGTTTTGTGCTGGATGTGTGACAAAGAATTATAATCAGGAAATGGCCTGATGATTACAAACAATGAGTGCTGTAATCACTGCCAAAGAATAATTATGCAGATGAATTACCAGCATCGATTGGCCTCTCTGGAATATCTAATATAATTTGTTCATGTCACAAAAGCACGGACTGAAAATATGTAGCAGTGTAAAAATGCATAGATGCATTGTGAAGCATTGATTAATATTCCACTATATTGATTACAACATTAGAATTGATTATAATTGATGACACTAGAGCTTTTCGTTTCAAATGGATCTATAGCTACAAAACCTCTGTCCCTTGTAGCTATATCCAGTGAGCTTGACATATATGCCACTCTCACTGCTGAACAAAAGGACAAACTAGCCAAATAATTTTGAAAAAGTATGTAAAAGTCATTTTTAGAAGTGTATAACTGTACACTTATACTCAAACATAAAAATATATAATTATCTGATTATTTTTAACTCTCAAAATATGTTTACTTTTTAAAAAAATGTTTACATGTACATTTTTACTAACATTTGCATATTGTGTATATTATTTTAAGCAAATGTGAATTGTACCTAAATTATTTAATTAAATAAAAACATTTGGTGTGGAACAAGGTAAACATTTATTATAAATTTCTTAATCCAATTGTAAAAATATGCACTTAAGTATCAACAATTACAACAATTGTTACTTTAGTAGTTTATCAGTTTATCAAATCACCATCTGTACAGTATTGATTTCTCTTTTATGTGTCACAGGAAACCATGGAAATTGCTTCAGCATAGATCCATTCTTGGGCATAATACATGTTGAAGGAGAACTTAATAGTGACCTGAGAAGTCAGTATGAGTTGCAGGTGAAGGCATCAGATAAAGGAGAACCTCCGTTGAGTGCGTTTGCAGCTGTTTCAATCACAGTCACTGTCTCTGATAATGCCAAGCCAAAGTTCTGTCCCAGCCCGATCACAGCTGAGATCAGCGAAGCAGCCCCAGCTGGAAGTTTAGTGGTTATGGTCACAGCCTCCAGTCAGTCATCAGTCTTTTATCAAATCAGCGAAGGAAATGTACTTGGCACGTTTGACATCAATCCAAACTCCGGAGCCATTGTCACCCGAAGGGGGTTGGACTATGAGAGCCTGTCTTCATATAAATTGACTGTTCAAGGTACGAACATGGCTGGAATGGCGAGTGCTGTTACAGTGCTCATTCTCATAAAAGATGAGAACGACAATGCTCCTGTCTTCACTCAGTCTTTATTTGAGGGATTTATCAGTGAAGCTGCCGCACCTAGAAGCGTGATTCTGACTAATGAAAATACTCCGCTCATTATTCATGCCGTGGATGCTGATGAGGAAGCAAATGCCAGGCTTGTCTATCAGATAGTGGAGCCATTTGCTCACAATTACTTCACCATCGATTCTGGCACAGGAGCAATTCAGACAATTATTGGCCTTGATTATGAGCAGAGGAGTGAGTTCCATTTCACAGTGCAAGCCCATGACAATGGCCTGCCATGTTTATTTACACGCCACGTTGCCAACGTAACAGTCTATGTTACTGATATCAATGACTGTGCCCCAAGATTTAGCCAGGATTCATTTGAAGCAACCCTACTGGTACCAACATATAAGGGGGTGAAAGTGATTTCGGTAAAGGCCACAGATGACGACTCTCCACCCAATGCCAAGCTACTGTTCTCTATTTTAGATGGCAACACTGGGAACATGTTCAATATTGATCCCATTTCAGGGGAGATTTTTGTTCAGAATGCCACACAACTACAAAACAGATATATTCTGAATGTCAGGGTTTCTGATGGAAGATATTCCAGTGCTGTGACTGTAAAAATTACAGTTCAAGACAACAACAATCATAACATGAAATTCACCCAGGAAATCTTCACTGCCTCCATACAAGAGAACTCAATAGAGAGGAAAACCTTGGCCATTATTGCTGCTCTTGGAACCAAAATGAATGAAGCTTTATTTTACTCCATTCTAAATCCTGATGAGAGATTTGATATAGGTCGCACTTCTGGTGTTCTCTTTACCACTGGAGTACCATTTGATCGCGAAGAGCAGGATACATTTGAGGTAATTGTGGCAGTTACAAAAGAACAAAAAGAGGCTGGAACTGCCCATGTTCTTGTGCGAGTAACAGTTGAAGATGTGAATGACAATGCACCTATGTTTGTGAACGTACCCTACAGTGCTGTTGCTCAGGTCGATACTGAAGTGGGAACTGTTCTTAGGCAGGTAACTACAGTGGACAGTGACTCTGACAGAAATTCAGAGATTCAATACCATTTGAAAGGGCATGAGGAATACTTTCAGATAAGTTCCACTGGTGAAATCTCCCTAAAGAGACCCTTTGAGCAAGAAAGTCTCAACACAAGATTTGTGCTCAATATCATTGCAGAAGATGGAGGTGACCAGACCCTCTCCACAACAGCAGACGTGACTATTACTGTGGTGAACAAAGCCACTCCAGTGTTTGAAAGGCCTTTTTATAAGATTGAAATACCAGAGGATGTGCAATTACATAGTTCCATAGTGCAAGTCCTGGCTAATGAGTCCGTTGGTCCTCGCACTGTGTACACAATATATGAGGGAGACCCTTTAGGCCATTTTTCTATCGATTTTAACACTGGAGTAATAGATGTTATTCAGCCCTTGGACTATGAGACTCACCCTGCCCATAGGTTATGTATTCAAGCAATGGACTCACTAACTGGGGCTCACTCTGAAGTTTTTGTTGACATCATTTTGGAGGATGTCAATGACAATGCGCCTACATTTCATATGAAGTCATATAATGTTAGTGTCCCTGAGTCTGCTATGGTTGGTACCTTTGTGTTACAAGTTACAGCTAGTGACTCTGACACTAGCAGCAACAAAGAAATATTCTATCAGTTGTTTGCAAAAAATGGGATTATTTCAGATCACTTCCGAATCGATGGTCAAAGTGGAGTCATCTGGACTACTGCTCTCTTAGACTATGAAACAGAATCAACGTATGAGCTAACTGTGAGAGCTGTGGATGGAGGTGCTTCTCAGCTGTACAGTGAGGTCATGGTGGCAATACATGTTGCTGATCAAAACGATAACCCACCTGTATTTACACAGCAAGTTTACGATGCCACAATCAGTGAGAATTCTCCTCCAGGCCATTTTGTTGCTTGCGTTCAGGCATCTGATGCTGACAGCATTGACACTGGAAAGCTCAGATTCTCTTTTCTATCAGGAAATGAAGACAATATATTTGGCATTGAGAAGAGCAGTGGGGAAATTTTCATTTCAAGCAATCAAAAGCTAATGGAGACTCATTATAATTTAATTGTGTTCACCACTGATGGGGTTTTCACTGCTTTTTCTGAATTAAAAGTCAAGGTGATCAGCTCCAATCATCACAGCCCATCATTTACACAGGATGAATATGTTGTTGAACTTCTAGAGGGCTGTGCTGTAGGGACACTTGTTACACAGGTGGAGGTGATTGATATGGATCCTGGAATATATGGTGAAATTACATTATTTATTCTAAATGATGTTGCCAGAGACAAATTCACTTTGAATGCTAATGGTCAGATTCATACAGCAGAAATATTTGATCGGGAGAACCCAACAGAGAAAGTTATCTATATTAACATATTGGCTAAGGATGGAGGTGGCAAAGTAGGCTTTTGCACTGTAACCGTAGTTCTCTTAGATGTCAATGACAATGCACCACAATTCAGCCTTTCAGAGTATAAAGCTGCAGTCTGTGGTGATGTTCCAAAAAGAACGACTGTGATCAAAGTATCTGCTGTAGATGAGGATGAGGGAAGTAATGCCAACATTACTTATGAAATCGACTCTGATATTGCACACTTTGAAATCCATCCTCTTAGTGGAACAGTTGTTACAAAGGGAGATCTAACTGAACTAGAAAATGGCCTGTACTCCTTCTATGTGAAAGCTAAAGATTCTGGAAGCCCTCCAAGACAGTCTATTATCCCAGTTTCAATTAAAGTGCTTCCTTCTGATTTGCCCATGCCAAAGTTTGCTGAAGGATTTCTGCACCTGGAACTTGCAGAGGATCTCCCCGTTGGGACTGAGATGGATGTTATCCAATCTGAAAGAAAATGGCCTCTGATGTATAGCCTTGTCAGTGGAAACACTCCAGAAAGTAACAAAGATAATGTCTTTTTCATCAGTAGTGACACTGGAAAGCTGAAACTGGGCAAACGATTGGACTATGAAGCTACAAAATGGTATCAGCTCACCATCCAGGTCTGGGCCACTGAAAGGACCATGGAACTATTGGCGGTCATAGATGTGAATGTACACTTGAAGGATGTAAATGATAACAGCCCACAGTTTGACTCCGACCCCTATCAATCTTTTGTTGTTGAGAACTTACCAGCAGGAACCTCAGTGGTCCAGGTGAGGGCTACTGATCTGGACTCTGGGATGAATGGCCAGGTCATTTACAGTCTAGATGAGAATCAAGAGAGCCCTGAGGTTCTGGAGTTGTTTGCTGTGGACAGCGAGACAGGTTGGCTCACCACCACCACAGAGATAGACAGGGAAAAGAGAAACAGGTTCAGAATAGCAGTTATAGCCAAAGACAGAGCACCTGAGACACATATGACGGGCAGCACCATAGTGGAAGTGACTGTGGTGGATTCAAATGACAACCCTCCAGTCTTCATTAAGACAATGTACAAAGCCACAGTGAGAGAAGATGCATCAGCTCCAGGCACCATCATAATTGCTCTGAGTGCTACAGACTCTGACAGTGAGGAGGTCAACAGGAGGTTCAACTGCTTCATCACAGGTAAGGCCTCCTTCCAGTGTAGTATTTTAAGTAGAATTATTATTATTGGTGTAAAAGATTTATTGATTTTTTTTATTGATTATGCATCATAAAGTGTCAAATTTTAAAAATGTTAAAATGTATTATAATTAAATCAGTCACAGTATTGGGATGTGTGATGTCAGTTATTAACAAAAAAATTAGTCTGTCAGGGAATATGTTGTATATGTTGTTAAACAATCAGTTGTTGTTTAAAACAAAATTATCTGGCATTTTAGCTTTGACAAAATGTAGGATTATTACCATAGGTGACAAACTGTGGGCCTAGATATCTACCACCCTAGAGACCTAGAGATCTAACACAACTGACTCTTGTATTCAGACCATAGACATTAAGATTAGTAGAATAATAAACATGGCAGTCATTGTTTCATATATGAGTAGTGCTGCCATATTGGTCTTGGCAACTTGTGAGAGTATTAAAACCTGAAACATGACAAAACATTCTGCTTAATTTGCTTTTATTCTATGAAATTTGCTTTAATTACATTATTTTATTACATTGTAACATGTATGTAATTTAATTTAGGTAGGCTTTATGTAACAGAGGAACACATTCCTCTAATCAGTGCATCAAGTGGCAATTTTTGCCTAAATATTGTGGCTATATTGTGGCTATAACTAAACCTAGTGTTGACAAAAAAAAAACATTTCAAAAATCTATTTATAGCAAAATAAACTGCCATCATAATCATATATCATATATAATATAATAAGTTATAATATCTTTTATTCTAAAAACTGAGCAGCTCCACTTTTACTAATATTAGTTTACAGGCCTGTTTTGCCATGACCAATATGGTGGAGGTAATTATATATTGAAGCAATAGGCAAAAGCAGGCAATGAGGTGTCTACTTATCTTGAAGTGTATGAGTAGATGCCCCTGAGGGCCTTTATTACCTGGATCGTGTGTGTTAGATTAGGGTTGGTGCTAAAATCTGCAGGGTGGTAGATCTTCAACAGGGAAATAATTCCCTAAGTCTAGCACATGGAAGTTTAATGTTGAATGTGAAAAATAATCAGTAATAGGAGAGATGTATGTTCTATACCCTTTGAGAATTTACTCAATTTAATTACCTTTCCTGTTTATCCTGTTAGCTTCAAGAAAAATGTCTCTGGCATATTTAGAGCTTTGGTAAATGTTACATGTTTAGACTTTCAATATCTTGTTGCCGTGCATCTCCACTCCCCTTGAGCATGAGGTTGTTTGTTGGTATCTTCAGGTGGAGACCCTCTGGGCCAGTTTAAACTGGAATATGTGGATGGTGTTTGCATAGTCATTACTGCTAAAACACTGGACAGAGAAGACAGAGAGCATTATCTCTTGAACATAACAGCCACAGATGGACTGTATATGACCAAGACTGCTGTAGAGCTCACCGTCCTTGATGCAAATGACAACGGTCCTGTGTGTGGAAAGGTATCATTTAAAGTCCTCATTATGAAAATGGTCTTGTGTTGGGCCTGCTGCCAGGACAGCTGTGAGTCCCAAGATAGCTTTTTAATTGACTAACATGCAAAATAAACTGTCATGACACCTGTGAAGGTGGAGGTGGATTTTTAAAATACATTTTCTGATATGTCTCTGGTATTAGCCTCAGTTGTATTGTATCGCAGGGCTTGTATGCTGGAACGGTTCCAGAAAATGCCCCAGCAGGACAATTCATCCTAAAGGTTTCAGCCTCTGATCCAGATTTCCAGTTAAATGCTGAAATTGCATACCGACTCACAGGAGATGGGGCTGAATTATTCAGAATGGACTCTGCCACAGGTAGAAAAAGCCTTTTAACATCTATTATGTTTATTAATAAAGGACACAGTCGAAATGTAAAAAGGTAGAGAAATATGCTGCTTACAAGTAGACGATTATGTGCACAGCCATGTCTTTATTTCTGTCTAATAAGCTTATGGCACTGGCTTAAGGCCATAAAATAATATTTGTAATGTTTACGTGTGAATAAAAAATATAAACCTATTGGTTTATAATTTTACAACTTAATTCACATGGTTCTTTTTCATGTAATTCTTTACTAGGCACTTTAAAGACCCATTTGCCTCTTGACCGAGAAAAGAGAGATGTGTATAATCTAACAATGCAAGCAGTGGATGGAGGAAATCGCTCATGTGAAGCTGATGTTGTTATCACTGTTGAAGACATCAATGACAATGCGCCTACATTTACTTCTGACCTGTACTACATTAGCGTATATGATAACACACAGTCTGGAGTGTATTTGGCACGTCTACAGGCACATGATGCTGATACAGGTAAGATATCATATAAACCTCCCTAGATACCCTGTTCTTACATTGTATTTCATACTTTTTTCACTTATACATTACAGAAAAAATTCTGTAACCTTTTAAAAATGATTTTAATCTGTTTTTTTATTATTATATGAGTCTGATGAGAAGCTGATGAGATGAAAATTGAAAAATATGGAGCAAAGGTGGAAATAAAGACTCGGTTCTATCAATAGAGAACAGAAAGTAAACGATCTGAGGTTAATAGAGGCAGGTGTTGTGGGTAATATAGTGTTATTTGGAACTGGAGTCTGCTTTCTCAGATTCATAGAAGATAAGAAATTGGGGTGCTGGCAGTACACATATTTGCTTGCTTCTGGGGGTGATTGATTGGAGCAGTTTCTGTTCACATGGTGCTTTTTGTGTGCTGTCTTTTCTTGGGAGAGAAACGCTGTTCACAAAAGCATTCTTGTTCAGCCATGTTCTGAAAATAATTTTCCACCATGTGTGCTTGCCAAGGTTCTCAAGGTCTTATAGTCCTACACTATGTCAAGCTCAGAAATATGAATTACTTGTTTGCGTTTAGATTTGTTAATACTACTCAAATAATTGTTATTTGAGATGCACATAATTATTGAGCTCATACCGGCAGAGAACAATAGACTGGATTTTGGAGAGGAAAAGATGGTATGGCAATGCAGGCTAGTCCTGTAAGATTCTAGCCAGAAAAGGCACATGTGGTGTTTATTATTCTGATTTTAAATGCTTATTGATAGTGAAGTGCTACAATTACAAAAGGGTAGCAAATTATGGACAGGTATCAATATTCACCGATTCTCAGGGTTTCATCAGTATTGTAGGGTTGGCAGGAATAATTAAAACACGTGTGCATCATTTGTATATAAAATTAGTACTTGAGTCTATATGCAGTATTTATCATTCTGAAGCCACAGTAGCCTAAATACAAACACATTTCAGCAGTAAAATTCAGTAAAGTGTTTTAAATTACAGCAGATTTAGTTCAGACATACACATCACCAAACGTCCCAACTTTTTGTGTCTATTAAAACTAAAAGAGCAAATGTGTTTTAACAACAGAAAAAAGGCATAATGCATTTACAATAAGAGGTCAGTATTAACAAGCTTGATGAATCTCAAATTAATAATATTATGATAACTAGTATTTCTTTGGGGAAGACAATATTAAAACTAGGAGCTCAGAACCTCAAACCTGTGTTTTGTGGTAAGTTGCATTGCTTCTTTCTCAACTTTCTGTAGGTACGACTAGGTTATATGCCTCGTATTTTTTATAAAAGCAGAAAATATGAGGTTTCAATTGAGTTTGCACAAGCGTAGTGAAAATACTTTCAACACTTTCAGTTTTAGTTTAAATTTTTTGTAATTTGATTAGTTAACATTTAAAGTAAATTATCTGCTTTCTTATTGTTTTAAGTATCTGTATGATGTGTAAGGTTTTTTAATTTACAGAAAAACTGATTAATGTTTGTTAAGAAGTAATGTGCTCATATTCCACCCTGGCAGTTACTTGGAATGTATTTAACAAAAACCATTGTGTTCACTAATGACTGTTCTAAACAACTGCCTGGGTGGATGCCTGTAATCATAGCCTTATTCTTCTTGTCCATGAATGCCAGTTTTCAGAGGATTAAGATGAACAGCATTTATTCATGAATGTTTGTTGATTTGACTGGATATTGCTAAGTGATTAGGCCCAATTCATTCTGCTGTCAACAAAGGCAATTCAGCAGAAGAAATTAGTCTGATGGAATAGGCCTGGGCGAGAAAGCAGCACTAAACACTTGAATTAACACAGGGCCAGAACCGTATATGCATTTCCATATTGATTCTGGCTACTTTATTGGAAACCTCTACCTTGAAGGTCTACCTTGATAGAAACTCTTGTCAAGATCTGAGTTGACAGGAAGTAGGGGCAAGCACATGTGTAGGAACATTTTATTTAATTAAACAGGAACATGAAACAAGGAAAATTTTTCAAAGAAACAGATTACACATGAATAAGATTTCAACCTAACATGAAAGCAAGACAGAATCCAAAACACAAAACAGTACAATAATCAAGGGCCAATGAAAAACAGAACAAACTTCTTCATCTTCTTTCGGCTGCTCCTTTTAGGCGTCACCACAGAGGATCCTCTGTTTCCATTTCTTCCTGTCTTCGGCATCTTCCTCTCTCACACCAACTGCCAGCATGTCCTCTCTCACCACATCCATAAACCTCTTCTTCGGCCTTCCTCTTCTCCTCTTGCCTGGCAGCTCCATCCTCAACATCCTATTCCCAATATTTTCAGCCTCTCTCACATGTCCAAACCAATGCAATATCGCTTTTTTGACTTTGTCTCCAAACCATTTACCCTGAGCTGTCAGTCTTATAAACTCATTCCCAATCCTGTCCATCCTCGTCACTTCCAACAAAAAATCTTTAACTCCATCTCCAGCTCTGCTGTCTACCCTTCTGTCAGTGCCACCATCTCCAACCCATATAACATAGCTGGTCTCACTGCCGTCCTGTAATCCTTCCCTTTCACACTTGCTGGTACCTGTCTGTCACAGATCAGTCCTGCCATTCTTCTCCACCCCCAACCTGCTTGCACTCTACAGTATTCTCTACCTCTCTTCCACAATCACTGTTACTCTGGACTGTTGTCCCCAAGTATTTAACTCCTCCATGTTTGCCACTTCGACTCCCTGCAACCACTACTCTCTCAGTCACACTCATGTATTCTGTCTTAGTTCTACTTACTTTCATTCCTCTCCTCTCTAAAGCATACTTCCACCTCTCCAACGTTTCTTCAGCTTATTCTCAGTACAGATCACAATGTGCAAACATCACAGTCCATGGGGTCTCTTGTCTAAACTTGATGTCCATCACTTTCTCAAACTGGATGGTTCTCTTTCTTGGCATGAAACCATACTGCTGCTCACTAATCATCACCTCTCTTCTTAATTAACTCATGCATGTAATGATGCTGCAGAGGCTTTATTAACAACTGGCAACATGCTAGCATCACGTGGCATGTGGCAACATGAACGAGCAGCACACGTATATCAATTTAATGCCAGTCTCTCTTGTGGGAGTCCAGAATTACCGTAAAGCAGTTAGTAGGCATTCAACTACATTCTACTATCATACATGACAGACAAATGCAGCAATAAAGGGAGCCACCTGTGTGATCCGTTAAAATAGCTCGCCACCCCTGCCTCTCGCCACATTTAGGGCCTGCACCAATGCGGGTTTAACTTAAATGAATCACTCTGGGTACAAAAGGTGCAAATTCAGTGTGGTACAAAAGGTATAAAATATTTTCTCAGCTAAGATATTTATATAATTTTTGTGAATGCTGTTTGCCTGCAAGTATGATCACGGATGACGCTCCCTTCACCTATCACTGCAGCATTGGTCAGTGTGGGCATCTGTTGACGTACCTGAGTTGGTGGTTAGGATCTCTTCCAAGTGCAAATAAATATGCATAAGGCATTGACTAGCTCTTTTGACTCATGCGGAGGAAACGTGGTAAATTCCTAGTGTTGGTGGCATTGTGTCATTCAGAGAGTCTTCGCTACATTATAAAAAAAACAGGCTTTATTTTATTAGAATGTAAAGGCAGGCTGGTCACCATTTTTATCTACAGGATTTTTATTTACAACAAAATGTCAATGATTTATGAGACGATAAACTATGTGTTCTTAAGTAGATTCTTTTTCAACTGTTTCTCCAGGTTTGAACAGTAAAATCAGCTATTTTTTGGAAGACTCTGCTGAAGGCCTGTTTTCTGTTGCGGAACAGTCTGGAATCATCAGTTTAGTGAAGCCTCTGAGTGGCCAGGTGAAGGCTATGTATAGGCTTCGAGTACGTGCTGCAGACCATGGCTCCCCCCAGACACTTTCCTCTCTCTGCTTTGTGGAAGTCACCGTCCTGGACGCTAATCACTGCCCTCCAGCGTTTGAGCACAGGGACTACATTTCCATGGTCCCTGAAGACATAGCTGTGGGGTCGCTGCTTCTGAGTGTCTTCGCTGCTAGCAGCAACACAGCAGTTAATGCTCAGATTCAGTACTCCATCACCAATGGCAATGAGCAGGGAACCTTCAGCATTGACTCCCACACAGGTACCAGCACCATGCTTTGTAAACCAGCACACATATACTGCATGATTATAATTTGGATGTTTTTTCTTTTTCTTTTTAACTAATATATGAAATTAAATTGTGTCCTAACTTAGGAATAATGTAATACCTCACACATTTTATTTCCTTGTTGTCAGCATTTACCAGCACTTCATTTGCAGGCAAAATATTTTAAACGTGCGCTATTAACAACAATGAAAATCCAATTAATTCAAACAAAAAAAACAATTAATTCAAACAAAAAAAACAATTTATTACTGATGAAGATATTAAGTTATTTTATCAATTTTCTCCATACATATGTACAATTACCAATTATTTGTATATATTTGTAAATGTTTCCCCTGCTTTGTTTTCTTACTTTTGCTTCAACTATACCACCTAAATTAAAACGTTCATATGAAACCAACTTATAATTTCATACATAGTTTAATATTGAATAGCAGGCACATTGAAATCACATTTCAATGTTTTACTGTAACAGCACATTTGCTAATGTTTTTCATACATAATTAAAAAGTATCATTAGAAATGACAAATGAATTGTAAAGTAGTCACAGTAATAGTTCCCACTATTTACATACTGCTACAAATAAACCTTAAAATGAACCCAAACTAAATCCCCCAAAGAACCTATATTCAGCCTTTGTTACATTAAAGATGAAATACAATGTCAAGAGCACCAGACGTCATCAGATTTTCCATGTTTCCCTGTTAGAGTGGGGACATCTTGTGGGGAAATCAGTCCACACACAAGTTGCCTGTCCTACATGCTTTACACATGCGGAGTTAAATGTTTAGAATAATAATTTATAAGATAATTGTGATTTTGTGTTCTCTTTTTTTCTGCAGGCAACATATTTGTGATTGCTCCACTGGATTATGAGGCAGCCAGAGAGCACTACCTAATGGTAAAGGCCAGTGCTACAGGCCATGAGACTCTCAGCGACACTGCTACTGTTACCATCCACATCACTGACATCAATGACAACAGTCCTGTATTCAGCCAGGAGCTCTACTCAGCTGAAGTTAGTGAAGACTCTGAGCCTGGATGCTCTGTCTTAACTGTAAGTGCTCTAAACCTATCATGTGGCAATGGCATATAATATTACATGATAGTAGAAGTTCATATTAGTGAACACTAATAAAATATTATTATTATTATTATTATTATTATTGTTGTTGTTGTTGTTGTTGTTGTTGTTGTTGTTGTTGTTGTTGTTATTATTATTCTATAATAATAATACCTATTATTATTACTATTATTATCATTATTATTAGTCGTAGTAATAATAATAATAATAATAACAATTTTACTTGTTCATTTATTATTAATACATTATTTTTGATACAGAGGTTGATAGAGAAAATTAGTTTTTGTTATGGCAATGAATGCAAAGTTACAGTTAGATTACATTGTGTTACAATCAAAACTTCAAACATTAATCATTATTGGACACGGTGCACAAATCTGGTCCTGGAGACAGCTGTCCTTCACAGTTTGATTGTCTTTCTCCTCAAATATACCCAATATTTAACAATTTACCTTTTAAATGCCAACCTGGCATTTGAACAGGAAACCACTGAACTAGGGTGCACACCAGCCTTTCAGGAGTGGTCTTGGACACCCCTGCTGTAGAATATGATTAAAATAGCAGCTTTTGTGATAAAAGATTGCACATTTTAATTAATATTATTTTAATATAAACATGATTAATCATTCAGAGCAAAATATTGTATGATGTGATAATAGCAGTGTCATATAATGTGTGTTACATGCTCTGAAAAACATCATTTTAGGTCATGGCGAATGACTTTGATGGGCCTTCCAACAACCACATACACTATTCCATTTTGAACGGCAACCAGGACAGTCAGTTCATCATAGATGCGGTCAGTGGTGTGCTGAAAGTGGCTCGTCACTTAGACAGAGAAAAGGTGAGGCTCTCTAACCTCTGAGAAGTAGCTTCCTTTCTCTTTGTTTCTTAATGAAAACAAGAGCAGTCTGACTTTGAGAAGGGCTTTGAACTGTCTGAAGTCTTAACTGTGTTTCTTTTAATTGCTCACTAAGGCTAAGGATGAGTTGAGTTCATGAGTCTTTTCCTGTCTTGTTTTAAATTAGGTTGGTGGGTACAAGCTCACTGTTCTGGCCTCTGACAGTGGAAATCCTCCCAAATCCAGCAGCGCTGCAATCAACATGACAGTGGCTGATGTGAATGATAATCCTCCTGTCTTCTTGCAGGCTAACAACAGCCTCATCATTCAGGTACAGCCACTGTTCTAAAGAATGGGCCAAATTGACGCTGACAAACTGCTTTCTCCTCTGCAGTCAATGAGCTTTCACCAAGGACAGATCCCGTCTGGATTGTTTCAATGAGTTTCATTCTCTCTCTCTCTCTTTCTCTCTCTCTCTCTTTCACTGTCTCAGGAGCACTTGCCTGCAGGGTCCTCTGTCCTCCAGCTTAGTGTGACTGACAAAGATTCCCCCCAAAATGGCCCCCCTTTCTCCTACAACATCCTGAAGGGCAATGAGGGAAGGCCCTTCAGCATAGACCAGAATGGCATCATCAGAACAACAACATCTTTGAAAAGTTCAGAAAAGAATGAGTATGTCCTGCAGGTCCAGGTACATCTTTTTGTTTTGCTGTATTTTCTTTAAACAAATTCGTAACAGCATAAAATGTTATTTGTGGGTGTTAAACTGTGCAAAGAAATAAAGACAATGATTTGGTTCAGTTTGTTTAATGTTAAAGCAGTTACAAGCACAAAATGTGGAGTTAACCAAATTTCACATGTTGCAAAATAGAAGACAAACCTGTGGTTCAGAAAAAACAAATTGTTTGTGATATAATAGTTATTTCAGAGCTCCCTCTCCTGGTGAAAAACTGAAATGACCTGCTCGAGGTTATGCTGACAGAAGAGATGTACAGAATTTGCTTGGTTCCTGTGTGTAAATCATTTTCACATGTCTATCACCTCAACATTGCTTTTTTAAAAAAGATTACTTACATTGAAAAATTTGTTTAATAATAGTAATTACCATTTTAAATTAAAACATGACTCTGTGTCTTGTCCTGCATACTGATGTTATACATTTTGCCTGATCTGATCAAAGACAAAAGACAATAGATGGAACAAACATTCTTATTTTTAATGTCAGTTAACATAAACATTTTTAATCCTGATCATTTTGTGTAGTTTCTGTTAACTCATTATAACATTTGTCAGGTCTTAATAATGTACTACATGATCTGTGTTTTTTCTATGTTTTATTTTTTATTGCCAGGTCTCTGACAGTGGGAAACCTCCTCTCCAGTCATCCTCCATCCTCAACATTCATGTAGCTCAGGCAAGTCTGTATCCTCCATCTGTTCTTCCTCAGGAGGTGTTTATTCTGGTCCCAGGAGAGGAGTACCCAGCAGGAGGCATTGTGGGAAAAGTCCACGCCACAGATCTGGATAAGTATGACTCGCTCATGTACACTCTCCAGCCTCCAGGTAAAGACTTGTTCTCAGTGTCCAGCTCTGATGGTCGTCTGTTAGCCCGGAGGGGGTTGGATGTGGGCCGCTACCCGCTGAATGTGTCGGTCAGTGATGGCCGCTTCACCTCCTCTGCCAGCATCACTGTGCATGTGCAGCAGGTCACACAGCAGATGCTGGATGGCTCCGTGTCTGTGCGTTTTGCTGGCATCACTGCCGAAGACTTTGTCCAGAAGCATTGGAGGAATGTCCAGAGAGTGATGAGAAGTGTAAAAGGAATCCACAGCAAGGCAGGACTTTACACTAGACAAAGGTAGGCATGCATCTCAGAACTTCAAAAACCAAGAGCCTCTGTCAATCATATTCTATATATATTGATATGAAATAACCTTTGTTATAAAACATAAAAATGATGACTAAAGCTGAACCTAAATAGCAATTAATATGAGCAATTATCCTATCAATTATTTGCGGTTAAATGCATTTATCATATAATTATGTCTACTCTACCCAGCATTTCCTGTAATGTATTGCAAACTGTCACAGTGCACATGAGTATTACCTGAACACTATAAAGCATTATGGACTCAAAAAAGGCATCAGATTCAGTGTTTCAGATTCAGTGTTTCAGATTCAGTGTTTCAGATTCAGTGTTTTCAACGTCATCTAATATAAATGTATTATCTTGTTCCATTTCCTACATATTATGTGGATGTTCCTTAAACTTTCAAAAAGCATCTTTACATTTAAACATCTCATTTGCAAAAACAATTCTGTATAGAGTCGGTTATTCAAAGGTTATTTAAGAAACCACAAATGGTTCCACTTTTGACATTGTGCAAAGAACACTTTTGCCACCATTATGTTTAAGACTTTGGTTTTAATTAAACCAGGCATTGATGCACTGACCTTTTTCTGTCATTGATGTGGGGGATCAATAATTGACTTTGTCAGCTATTTGCTGGAGTCCCATTTGCACTCATAGTGATTATTTTTAGTGCAGTCAAATCAGGGATGAAGGAATATTGTAATATTCTGGGATGAATATTCTGGAAACTAATATGTCATTGCTGTCCAAAAAAAAACAAGTAGCTCCAAATGAAAATTGCTAATGGTCTGTTCATTGTGGAGATTTTACATAATGTTAAGGTAACTTGCTGAGTTGATGTAGAAAATAAACATTGAAGAAACAAAAATGTTGATAAATGATTTTTTCTGTAAAAATATATCTATTAATAAACTAAAGCAGAATATTTTGTATTCTGTGTAGATGAAATGCACTATATTATCTAAGTGGTACCTCGTTGGTGCCTGGAGCTGGGACCTGCGACCTTGTACAGAGTGCATATGTTGGACTGGTTCAGATCTGTCTCCTATTGATAATACATGAAGATACAATCTGATAATAGTGGCCGTGGATGGTTGAGCAGCTGCAAGCTTGTATATAGCAAGAATACGCAAAAAATTCTACAATAAATATCCATATTTTCCAAGTCTTTACAAATTGTAATTAAAAGCAAAGGTTATGTAAAAGAGTTGTAAACGTGCCTTTGTCCCACATTTTTGAGTCATCAAAGAGAAATATCAAATTCATTAATTTTTTATATTTACAAAATACATTTAAGTAAATACATTAGAAGTTATTTATTTATACATTTGCCAATTGAACCAAGAAACAAGATATTCAAGATTTTCAAAATATCCTAACTTTTCTGTGTGGTCCCTGTCTGACTACAAACCTGCAGAACCTCTTCTGTCAAAGTAGTTAAGTGTTAGCTATCTGTAGCCTGTTTTCTCACTACCAGGATTTGATTATGTGCTATGGGACTGGCATTGGCACAGCAAATCAGTGGACCATTGGAAGAAATTGTAAATGAGACATTTATAATCTAAATAATAATAATTTATGGAACCTAAAATGTTTTCTTCTATTACACATAGTATTCATATATTCCTGAGGCTCTGCTAGTTTGTTCTTTCTTTGAAACAAGTTAAAGTGGTGACTGTGACAACTGGTACTGGTAGAATGTACCAGAAACTTCTGAGGATGCAAATTTACACTGCTGTTGTGTCCGGATCTGTGTCATCTACTGTTCTGCCAATTAGGAAACAAATGATGAGACATCTTATATTTATGTAGGTACAGTATATATCTCTTTCTGCCCACAGAAGCACCATGCAGATACTCAGCCTGCAACCTGTGGAATCCAGTGGAGATCTGGATGTGCTAATCTTCTTGGAGAGATTTGGAGGGGATGTCTCCTCCCTGGAGCTCCTCCTACAGAACTTCAACAGCTCCAGTGTACCTCTCCAGGAGCTGAGTGATCTGAGAGTTATAAGGGTCATGACCCACCACTGCTCCAGCACAGAGTGTTCAGAACATGCATGCAGGCAGGTGGTGACCTTGGACTCCAACAGTATGATGGTGTATAGCATGGCTAGAGTGAGCTATGTTACACCACATCACAGCATCACTCCCAAGTGTTTCTGCAAAGGTAAACACTGGTCTGTGTGTGTGTGTGTGTGTGTGTGTGTGTGTGTGTGTGTGTGTGTGTGTGTGTGTGTGTGTGTGTGTGTGT
>JBBIGC010000033.1:3792121-3812601 GCA_037576955.1 Lepidarchus adonis
ACACAGCATAACACAATAAACAGTGTCCAAACTCCCCGCTCCCATGATGCACCTCCCTCAGCAGCCAATGGGAGCTGTTCCAACCACTACACTATTATAATAGTTGAACGTAATACTGGATTCCCAGGAGAGACATTGGCATTTGCAATATGTGCACTACTCGTTAATGACAATTGACACTAGCATGTTGCCGGCTGTTAATAAAGCCTCCACAGCATCATTACATGCATGAGTTAATTGGGCACGAGTTAATAATGAGAAAACAGCGGCAGCGGTGGCAGCAGTAGTAGTAGCAGCAATAGCATTAGCATTAGCAGCTGTAGCAGCAACTGACCTATAGAACTAGCCTGACTGAGCGCGTTCTAGTCTACAGCACTAACATGGACCCAAATTTGGTAAGTTGTAGATAGAGAAACGCATACATCGGACACTTTGCACGTTGTGTTGAGAGGTAAGGTTGGCAGCTTAACGAGGTAAATAATGTTCTGCAGCCTATCACAGCGAGGTTGGCGAGATAAGGGGGGGGGGCAAACTAAATGTGTTAATTTCCATGACAATCGAAAGCAATATATTCAACCTGTTCATATTGCAGTTAGTTTGCATATAAAAGCTGCATGAAAAGCAAAGTATGTATGTTAACTGGGAACTTTAACACATTTGCAATTATATAATTTAAGTGGGTCTCTAAGCAAGCTGAGCTGAGGTTTTTGTTCAATGATGAAGCCAAAAATGATGTTTAAGGTATGTACATTTTGATTTATATAAAATGATGAATTTTGCTTGGACAGGATTACATGTACATGGGCTCTGTTTTTCCATTCATAGGTTGTACTGAGATTTTGTTGCTATCCAAATTGGCCATGTCTGTGTTTTTCACTTAACCCGGAGTTAGGATAATTTTTATGTGGATAGACATATCTGAAATTGCCAGAAAGACATTACATTGCATTGTGGTGAAAAAAAATAAAAGTTAAACAATGGATATTTCAGATAAGATTCTAAATCATTTGCCTGTTCTAGATGGTAGAAGTTCATCCCCGTCCTGGGAAAGAGTTCACAGGTGGAGAAGTCAATTAAAACCATACAGAAAAAGGGAAATCCCACAGGCTGATCATGAAAGAGAGTATAATGCCAATTACATGTATAAAGCTTTACTTTATATTACCAGTATTATCAACTTTTAACAATTTTCTTTTTCATACAATTATATATGATGCAAATAATAATACATTTTTAGAAAATACAACCCACTTGCTTTATTTCATTCCCATCAATATGTTAAGGTTTTATCACTGAGTACATGTGCAAAAATGTTATTACATACTTCGCTTTGAAAAACAAATCCAATCCAAATAGGGCTAAGGTGATCCCTAAGGAACTTTTTTAAAGATATGAAAGTCTTCAGCAACCTCTGCATAATGTAATGGTTCTATATCTATGAAAGGTTTTGCATAGGTTTTGGTTTTGTTCAGCCTCTGTAATAGCACTTTAAATCATTTAACTTATTTTATGCAATATAGTGCACATTAACTCACGGTTACCCAACTTTTACAGGAATCATCTGTTTGACTTCTGTGCAGCCTGTCTTTATATATATGTTTTGACATCACTGACCTTTGAAAATGAACCAGGCGTAGTATTTTATTTCTTCCTGACTGATATACCTTTTGTGCACGACTCTTTCATATATATTGCATTATACACAAACCTGGATAAGGTTACACTCTGAAAAGCATTTCAAACAATTTCAACTTGTGTTTTATGTTTGTTTTTATCATGATATAATGGTTTTGACTGCACTGAAATTTACACATAAGGTAAAACTAATAAAATGCAGTCCCAACAAATGCTAAATGGAACAGCTTTGTAACACCAGAATGATGTAAAGAAGCATATTTTCCTGAAATAATTGCTTCATACTTCCGTCAGTTCAGACTTCTGTCAGCTTTGTGCAATTCTGTCATTCCACTGAGCGAATACACCAGCCTGGGTAAATAAAAGCATTCCTCTTGATATGGAGTAGCAGAGAGCTATAAATATTCAGCAAGACATATTTAACATATTTCCAGTCCTCCAAATGGCACAACATGCAGGGCTATTTATAGGCACAGGCTGTGGGATGCTGCCACACTGCACGTGAGGCTTAAATATTTCTGAACAAAGCTTGCTGGATAATCAGCAGGAGAGAATGAAATGTCAGCAGTGATGAACTGCTCCCGGAATTAATAGGAACTTTAAATATCCACCACTTAGTGCCATTCAAGAAATTATTTAACAAATCATTCTTTAATACAGGGGGCTGATAAAAAGGGAAATAATTAATCTACCAGCATGTGAGTGGTTATTGATCAATGACAAAAAAAGGCTGTTTGAAGTTTAAGGAGGGTATTTAGCGGTCTTGTTGAAGTGACTAATCATTTCAGCATTCAGACCATAAAACGAGAATGCAGACATATGGGAATGGCCTTGAAGTTAAATCCATGTTTATCTTGAATAGAAAGCCATTGAGGCAAAAGCTGTAGCTCAAATGGAATTTGAACCTGAACTTTTATTTTGCCTTATTTGCTGGAACAGAGCGACCATTTATAGAGAGCTGCTAGAACATGGTGGAAATTGCTAATTAATCGCCCACTGTTGTTAAAATACAATTACAACAGAACATATAACAATATGAAAAACAGATTTGAAAAAGAGAGGTGGTCTGTTTACTAACCCTTGTTTGGAACATAATGATAGCCTACTTCCTGTGGGCTGAAATAATGACCCTTTATTTCCAGGCAGCTTGCTGCCAGCTGCTAATTAATGGACAGAAGTGCATTCTCCAGTTCAACTCAGCAAAAGCCAATAATAATTTTCTTTAGTGTTTTGCATAATAAAAAAACACTGTTAATGAAATAACACATTGTTATTGCCCTTTTTAAAACTCTAGGGGGAAATCAGGTAAAGTGAGCCTTGCCATGCATTAGCTGTCTCACAGCTTTTTTAGAAACAAATTAGTTTCTACTATTTACTAAACTATTTCTACTCACAGTAAAATGTAATTGAATCTGAATTCATGCTTTTGAATTCTAGACAAACACAGAGTTATTTTTCAGCAGACACCATGGGGTCCACACTTTCAATTTAAAAAATAGTACAATTCTCATATTACTTATATATTTTCATTAAAAAGTTAGCGCTTTTCTCATTAGCTTTTATTAACAGCCAGCCACTAAAAGGGCAAGCAAGATATAGTTGCTTAACTTTTGGGGAACTGTCATGTCCTTTAATAGCAAGTTTAAACGTCACTCTCAAAGCCAGAATGAATTGATATGTATGCATTCAATACACCAACTTTCAGTAATTCTAAACCTTTCTGCCTCATTTGCAACAACTCATTAGCAAAAGAATACAATCAAAGGCATTGTTAATGTACAGTGGATAGAGAAAAGAGCCACCTACTTAAAAAATCCCCCCTTTTTTGCTTAATTGTCTTAAACAAAAACACAAAAATATTTCTTCCCAGCTTTCCTTAATCAATGCAATCTAGAACATCCAATTGATTGATATCACGGCTACATTTCAGAAAAAAACAACAACAACAAAAACAAAATCAAGGCATACTGAGATTAATAAATTATCACCCCAATGTCAAAATCTTGTTTAACCACCTTTTACTTAAATGACAGCCTTGAGTCTGTTGGGATACTTCTCTATCAATGTTGCACTTCTAGATTGAGCAATATTTGATGAAGGTTGATGGGCTGTAATCTTCAAATCTTTCCACAGATTTTCAATGGGATTTCGACTTTTCTGAAAGAGGATACCAAGGTTTTCCTCAAGAATTTGATGCTATTTTGTCTCATCCATTTTTCCTTCTACTCTAACAAGAATTAGAGGCCATGTGGCAGAGAAATACCCCCACAACAGCATGCTGCCACCTCCATGCGTCACTCTAGGTGTGGTGTGTTGTGGATGGTGAGCTGCATTAGATGCACCCTTTCGTTTTAGGCCAAACAGTTCCATTTTGCTCTCATCTGATAAAGGTGCATTCTGGCAAAGTTCAAACAGCCTTAATGTGGTCTTTCTTGAGAAGTGACTTTTTCCTTGCAATCCTCCTGAACAAGATTGCATAGAGCAAGTAAAGCTGGAAAAATATTAGTTTGTTTGTTTTCATTTTAGGCTGTAAAGCAAAAATAATGGATATGCTGTATTTAGAAGGGGTGATTATTTTATATATCCACTATACAAGGCATGCAGCTTAAAATTAAATAAAAGCTTAAGCAGTTATGCTCATAAGTTTACATAAACTGACATTTTTTTGGCCATTTGTAAGAGAATATAAATTATAACACAAAAACCTTTCTTTCACTTATGGTTAATGGTTGGCTGAAGCCATTTATTGTCAAACCACTGTATTTGCACTTTTTAAATAATAATGACAACAAAACTACCCAAAATATCCTGATCAAAAGTTTACATACTCTGGTGATTTGGCCTGATAACATGCACACAACTTGACACAGACAGGTTTGAATGTCTAGTAACCATCTTTACCTGTGATCTGTTAGCTTGTAATTATTGTGTATAAAAGGTCAGTGAGTTTTTGGGTTCCTGGGCTGCATGGTTGAGTTGCCAGATGAATGCAAATGCCACAAAATATTCCGCTTACATTATTCCAAACAGCAGAAAGACAAGCCTAAAACCTTCTGGCACAAAGTAATTTATAAAAGTAATGAGACTTTTTGGCCACAAAAAGAAACACTACATTTGGAGAGGAGTCAATGAGGCCTATGATGAAAGGCACACCATTCCTGCTGTGAAACATGGTGGTGGATTGCTGATTTTTTGGGGATGTTTGAGCTACAACGGCACAGGAAATTTGGTCAGAATTGAAGGCAAGATGAATGCAGTAGGTCATAAAAACAAATACTTAAGGAATTTTTTTTTATCATCCATATTCTCTGAATAAAAACATATATATTCTGTCAGGATATGTAAACTTTTGAGCACAACTGTAAGTTAAATTTCCACTTCTTCTCCTACAATAGGCTGTGTAGACTATTAACCAATAATGTATTGACAGATGGATTTGTAAGCTCTTATTTGGAGTTAGTAAATAATTCCAAATAATTATTTCCATTTTAAATGGCCTTGGTGTTACTAAAATATTGGAAGAAAAGAGTGCTACATGTTTTAAATACTGAAACACATTCCTCCTTACAGTTTCTAAATTTATTACTATTCTGTGGGCTGGGTGACAAGCTTCGATGCTCCAGATGACCTTAAAACCCCTTTTCACTGTTACCTGTGTCTGCAATTTCCCTGTGCAGAAAGCCATAGATCAGTGGTCAGCATCCCACTTTCTGAAGATCTAGCCTCCTACAAAACATTGATTTTAATCTTCCATGGTGATGCTCTGGCCCACTTTGTAGTGTTTTTCCACATACATCGTCTATATGGAAGGATTGTTGAAGTGTAACCTTAACTGTGTTTTCATAACACACATTAACATGTGAAGTGCTTAAAAATGAAGTGGTGGGGTGTAATGAAACAAAATACAAACACCTGAGTTATGTTTGGAGAAAAGAAAATCAATTAAGACACATTTGCATGTCCTTACGTACTATACTTACAATTATCAGATGTTTCTGAGTTCACATAACTGTGAACTGTGAAAATGGATTTGCTCTGTTGAGAAGAAAATCTCACTGCCAAGATGTTGCAAGAATGAACTTACAAAGAACATTCCTACAAACTTTGAGATGTACTGTGGGCCATATAGAATTTTTTTCTGGTTTACCACATGTGATTGTCTGTTAATTCATTAGAAAATCATGGTTATATTCTATTTTCAGTACCAATTAGAATTAAAAATAATTATTGAATGCTGTATCCCACTGTGGTCCCCACCATCAAAAACCAAGCTTGATAAACTATTGCACTTAGGCTACTCATCAAAAAAGCATCCTTGATATAATGAGGTTTTTTTTTAAACTTTCATTATTGGATATTTACATTTGCTGACATCTATACAGTAAGATATATTGAGTATTCTAACCATTCTTAGTAGTTCTCTACAAAAATAATTTCAGAAGTTTTCATTGTCTATATCAATTTAAAAATCAGAAGATAAAAGATTGAAATATACAATGATAGAAAGAAGAACAGTCAAAAAAGGATAGAATGGGTAAAATACATAACATAGATTCAAGATTCAAGATTCAAGATCTCTATTTGTCACATACAGGTTATACAAGTATGACCAGCAGTGAAATGTGCTCCAGTGTGCTCCGTGGACCATACAGAGTAGAAATAAGAAGATAGAAGTAGATAGAAATAGAGATCAATGAAAAATAGAAATAGAGATCAATAAACTAAAGAAAAACAAAATATATAAATATACATATGTACACATTTATACACACCTTTATACACTATGTATTTGCTGAATAGTGGGAGGGAGAAGATTATTTACATAAAGTGTCCTGTGTTAAAGTCTTGTGTTTGATGAGTAGCCTAAGTACTTGACAAACTCAAACTGGAAGCTGAATAGAAGTTGCCAGTTTATTCCCAGTTGTGTTGTGTGTGATACTTTTGGCTGTTATGTTGATCATATCCATCTCTACACTTTGTCAACCTAGAAATGATCTGTTATCTAAAAAATATGTTTTTTTAAGATAAAAAATGTATATTTTTAATCAGGTATAGAGCACTTCCTGCCTCCTAGTTGCCATAATCACACTGTTGAGAAATAATAAACAATTTCCCCCTGGGATTAATAAAGTTTTCTTATTCTGATTCTGAAAAACCTTTGGTATAATTTTGCACTAAATTTATTAATTCAATCAGACTTTGAAGGCATGACTTTGCAGCACATAATGCATTTGAAACACATTAGAAAATGTGTCTGCTATTAACACATGACAAAACCAAGAGGCCTGTTTTAATTTATCCAACCTATAGAAAATATAACATCAAGCATGTGGCTAAGACAGCTTAGTTACGTTGAGTACTTTACAGACTCATGCATGACTTAACAGTTGTTTAAAGTGGGTTTCTTTATTCTGTGGTATACATACATACATATACATGTATCTAAAGGTAATTTTTTATGCATGATTGTAAAATGAAAGGTGATTTTTTATTAAACAGGCATATTTTGGTGCTCTGAGCGCACTCCATATGTGTATGTCAGCATTGTTGGAATGTGTGTAATGCTCTTATACATCAGAATGAGAGATGAGTACCAAGCAGAAAATATGTCAGTATTTCTCAAGGTGGCAGGATGCTTTGGGGCCTAAAGTGGTTTCAGTATGCTTCAGTATCTATCCACATAACGGATTGCTGTGTGCAAGAAAAAGACAGACAATCAGATAACAAAGAAAAGAAAGTTTCAGGATTTTTTCCCCTTGAAAGAAATATTTATTATTATGCAATTTATTATGCAGGTTCCCACATATGACCAAAGAGCATTATATTTCTCTTTGCAATGAAAGCTAATAGCACAATAAATTTTGCTCTGCAATTTTCGCTTCAGAGAGAATGATGAGAGCTTGTGCTATACTGTGTACTTCCTGCAGTTTTATGTCACAGCTGTAAGCCTTACACTCACAATACTGTCTACATGATTGTTACTACACAGTCGTTTTGACCCGTGGTAATCATCACCAATGGAGAAGAGGACACAATGAGTAATGAGGGAAGTATTCCTATAAAGCAAAATGAATTACTGCAACCCTGAAGCAATAGTCAATGTAAGAAAAATGTAAATCCCATTCTACTTGCCATAGCTAGACTGACTTACTTTTTTATTATCAAACATCCTTAATAAGCAAAACAGATGTTAATAACCTTAACACTTATGTTTGAAATCTGACAAAAGTTATGAATAACAGCAATATGACTGCATAATATGCAGATCTTTGAAAACCATGGTACTAAAAAAAACTGCAGACACTAATAAAGCATATGCACTGCAATACTCCAGACTCAATAAAGATCTCAAACATAATGGCAATGCAATGCGCAAAATATGGTGTGAACTTGAGAATAAGCTGCATATATTACTTACTGTTTATGAATTTGAGATGACTGTTAGAATAACCTTCTTAATTTGGCTAAATCCACACCTACATAAGTCTTTCATGGCAACTGACATAAAACTATACAGATAAATGCTTATTCCAACCATTAATATGGTTGACATAATAATGGTAAGAAAACACTGGAATAAGTATTTTCATGTAGATTTGTGCCAGTTGTTATAGGAGTCTTATGTAGGTGCCCTGTAGTCTTTCAAATGCTACCCCTCAGTATTGATTATTTCATCCCTTCTCTGAATATTTGGGGACTTGAGGTGGACTCTTCAAAACTATGTTTTTACTTTCTTTTTTTATCTTCTTCCTGTATTAGTTGTTTATCACATAGTTCAGTAATGTCAAGTTCCACATTCAGACTAATGTAGCCTTATTTTGCAGGTGTTGCTCTTGAAAAATTGCTCTGAATCTGCTATTTCCAAAATGCACAGTGTGCACATAAACTCTTGGAAGAATTTTAATTATGGTTAAATAGTGTGTCTGACTCATATTAAAGATGAAAAATCTGGAAGGCTAAATGGACACGCCTTCTCTTTCATCAATCATTGGACCGAGGGTGTCATGGGGTTGACCCTGAGACATCACTCTATGCCTGGCCATAATGAGGTGAACTGGAGCTGCACTGTGCTAAGTAGGCCAAACAAAGTATGTAAGAGTCCAGCACCGTCTCATAGACCTGCCATTTACAAAAGAATGTTTGCACCTTTACTATATGTTGACAAAGCAGTCTCCATTTTTAAAATCAATCTCTCACTTTATTTCATGCTTCTATTTTAATTTTTAATTTTGTGTCTTTTGTTCAACTTCAGTTGAGCCGTGGCACACTCCTACCCCTCATAAACCAAAGCCCCAATGCCCCTTTACCCTAGTGGTTAGGACCATGTCCTTTTGCCCTGGGAGACTGCAAGTTCAAGTCCTGACCTAGGTACCACTGAGGTAACCCTTGAGCAATGTACTGTCCCCACTTCACTGCTCCTCATGTGCATGTGTGATGGGTTAAATGCAGAGGTCATATTTCATTGTGGTGCACTGTGTGTGATGGTGTGTTCACAATGACAAATAGTCACTTTCATGACAGCATTTGGCAGATGGTGTTATTCCTGATGCAGATACTGACATATATAAGTGCTTTGTAGTCTACAAAGAAAACATGCCTGTCATACCAGTAAACCCACAGTAGATAGAAAGAGCTGCTTGTCAACCAAGATTCCCAAGAGGGAAAGTTAATCATTACACAGAATGTGATTATTAACAATGTAAATACATTTTAGTAATTTATTGTTAGTTAAAGGATAGTTTGTTAGTTATGTAAGTTAGTTTGAAACATTATGTTAGTGCTCTTTGAATGGATAGGCCTTTAGCCATAGTTGAAAAACTCTGTAGTTATGGTTTGCCAGCTAGATTCAGATCTATATATATCTACACACTGCTCACAATAAGTTAGGGATATTGTGACAGACTTAGTGGATGTCATACATATAGTGTTCGTTTCACTTCAGACATTTTTGGGATAGGGAGGCAATTGTTATGGGGTGATAGACACACCTCATATTGTGTTTTCCATGTAATAGTCTCATTGTGTACAGGTGCCTTATATGGCACTTCATTAGCAGACTTGCATCAAGACACAGAAATACTGGCAGAGTTCATGACACATACTAGAGTTTCCAGACAAACCATTTGCAACCGACTCCACCGTTTTGGCTTGAATGCCAGACGACTGTTGCAGGTGACTCCACTGACACCAAGACACCGCCATGAACGTTTGCAGTTGGCAGAAGACCATGTGACCTGGACAATGCAGCAGTGGTCTACTGTCCTGTTCACTGATGATGGCCAGGTCACCTTGCATAGAACTGATGGTTGTGATCCATCATTACTATTATTGTCTTGTTGACATGGTATATTTACATCACAGTGAAGTTATGGTGATAAAGATAAAATTATATTACCAGTCTGCTCATTTTCCACTTCATGCCTTCCTGCTTGCTTTCCTTCTCAGACCTTCCAAAAAGTCCTCTCATTTTTTAGCAGTGGACTTATCCAAAACATAGCGGGGTTTCATTACACTTTAATAGACCTGAATGAGTGAGACTGAGTGGAATACACAAGAAAGAATAAACTGACAATCCACAAGAGTGAGTAGGTCATCACTGGGCCTGAAATAATGTGCCTTTTATGCAAAAAATAAATAAAATTATCTTACTGGTACAGTATGACTGTGAACAAAAATGCACATCTTGCAAGTTATGCAAATACCTCATGCATTAAAATATTTCCACCTGTTTGTAGAACTCAGCGGGGCTCTGTTCTCTGCTCACACCATGCTGAGGGCTCCTGTGGAGTAGAGAGCACAGTACTGAGCGTGTTAGAATGAGAAAGAGAGAAAGAAAGAGAGATAGAGAGAGAGAGAGATGCAGGTTCAGGCTAAGTGCAGTGAATCATAGCTTAAAGCCTGCTCTGTTCACCCATGCACGCTGATTGAGCCAGCTTACAGGCCTCCCACTGCTGTTCAGCCTCTTGGAGCTACAACAAAATGAGAAGATGTGGTGTTTCCTCCTGGATCAGTTGGTGTGAAAGCCTGTAATGTCTTCATTTTCTGATGAGAAACCGCCCTAGTAGATTCCCTGGTAATTTGAAGCTGCCATTTACAAGTCGAGGGAAATGAGATAATGAGTTTTTGTCAGTGTGATTGAAGATACGCAGTAACCACAATTCATGCATGTAAATGTGCTATACTGTATAAAAGGGTATGCACATGTAGGGTTTCCTGTAGAGATTTTATGATTTGATGTTGCTTTGCATTTCATTCATTTAAAGGATTACTAAGAAAGCAACAGTTCTTAGATGATGAAATGAATTGCCGGCATGACCCCACCAAAGCCCACAGAATATTAAATCATACTCCCCAATTATTTTTCTTCCCATTCCTCTTTCTTTGCCACAGTATGACTGCTCATTGTTACAGCAATATTCTCACTGAACTCTATTTGCCCCATTCTCAATGAGCAGCTTCTCTACCCACTGAGACTTATTCAGAGCAGAGCGTCCACTGCCTGTCACGTTTTTCCCCAATCGCCTGGAAAAGCCCTGGAGTCTTGAGTCTGCTGTGTCTGCTTCCTCCCACTTCATGTGTGTCCCTAACCTGCCACAACTGATTGCGTTTCATCTGAGGAAGCATGTATTAGCGTTCAGTCAGGCTTTGTGAAGAGGCTAGGGAGTGCAGATTTGCTAAAGGCAAAAGACAAACCGATTCACATAAACGTATAAATATATGAATGCTAAGGCTCTAAAAATAGACTTGTTTTTCCTCTGCAAAACCCATTCATCTGAGACATGCTCCTTTCAATGGAGGAATGTTATTTATAGAGGAACTGCTCTTCTCACAGGGGAATGCTTCGTATGGACTACAAATTATTTAATGCATATTTACTCTTTGCTACAACGCATAGCCTAATTAGATTTAACCGTGTATAAAATTAAGGTTACATGCATAGGTGTGCATAC
The DNA here is from genome assembly GCA_037576955.1 of Lepidarchus adonis. Classification (NCBI taxonomy): domain Eukaryota; kingdom Metazoa; phylum Chordata; class Actinopteri; order Characiformes; family Lepidarchidae; genus Lepidarchus; species Lepidarchus adonis. The sequence continues at coordinate 3,803,707 of JBBIGC010000033.1, forward strand.
ACACGCAAAACTATATATACATATATCATCTATATATAGAGTTTCATCTCATGCTCTCCAACTGGTAATGCATTCTGCATGTATAAGGGATGTGCTGCATGCAGATATAAAACAATAGTCTCTATATTATTATATTAAAGCTTATAGTTAATGTAAGCTGAAGATATTCAGTATATAAATAACAGTATGTCAGTATGTTCGGCATGCAAGCGTGAAAAAACCTACATATCATATATCTTTATACCATGTATATACGTACCATGCATTTAATAAATAGCATGTATTCCATGTTTACCAAATATACCCTATATTTCATTGTGTTTATTAAATTCTACATAAACTTACAACAAGTAAACCTTGCTGCACATTCAACCCAAGAAATCCCCATCTGTCTGAGATTTATGGCAAACCCACTTCAGTTCATTTTAATAAGATAGCGAGAAACACTTGAAGACCTGAACAAAAGTTTGCATTTAGCACCTTCCATTTTTCAAAAGCAACATTCCTTTTGCCTGCCATGTGTTTTGCAGTCATTTACAAAGCCCAGTGTCTGGGAGAGATGCTGGGTCTTTTGAGTCAGTCAATGCCTTTGGGGTCTGGTGTCCCACTGCCAGATAAGAACTGATTTGAGGCCAGTTCACCATTCAGAGAGAACTCTGCACATTCTGCCTGCAAAGGAATCAAGAAAATGAGCACAATATTCCTGTCATGGAGACAGATGAGGTCCATCTGGTGAACGAGGAGGATCCAGTTTCATCTCATGCCATGGAAGATGCTTATACCCTCAGTGGACCTGAGGTTTGCCTAAGAACGAGTGCTGTGCAGCTTTGGTACACTGTAGAATTACAGCAAAAAGAACCATAGAAGTTCAGGAGACCAGAATAAAGGAAGGTCATCTGGAATTTGATATAACACAAAGACACAGAAATGTTATATGTGTGCATACATTTTAATGAATAAATGTTAATATTCTCCACACTTCTTGTATTTAATATTAACTTTATTTTATTTCTTAGAATTAATCATGAATGTCAAAAGTATGTAGATGCCCCTCCTTATTAGCAGACTTGGCTGTTTCAGCTACACCCATCACTAACATGCATAAAATTAAGCAAACAGCCACGTTTGTTGGCAAGCTCACAGACACACTATTAAATTACAATGTATGTAAAAATGGTCGTATACTGGCTGCAATACTCTCTGCCTCTGGAGTAACCTCATAGTGAGAACTGTTGTTTATGGAGCAATTCATGTATTACTCTTGTAAAAATTCAAACCCAATAATTAGGTTTTAATTAGACTACACATAACATACAGTAGCTATAGTAAATCAGCATGCTGCAGCCTAGTTGCACCAGCTGGTCATTTTAAGCAAAAAGCTGTGGTTTGTTACATTATGAGTAATTATAATTTTTTGAAATAGTTATATTGTCTTACTAATTCTTTAACATTCTACAAATATACCCAAAAGCACAAAGAGGCTCACTGTTAATTAGCCTATTGATGGTAAAGTTTCATGCAGCAGATTTCAGAAATCAACAGGTATCATAGATTAAACTCTGTAAACTTACTGAATAACCCTTTCTTCAGCCACAGTTTATATATATGTTTTAGTGTATTCTTTTTTCAGTAACCAGCGATGACTGAGAAGAAAGAGAGGCAATAAGGCAAAAAGGCGGGAAATAGATTAGTAAAGAAATGGTTAAACAAGAAGCAATAGTTACAATTGTTAAATAAAATTAGTCAAATCAGTTTGAGGAACATTAGTAGCTTATAGTAGAAGGAAGAATTAAATGATGCAATGATAAGTGAAGTGATAAGAAAACATACATCAGCATAATGAATGAGTAAACAAAAAATAAAGAAATCGTATGATGGGAAAAGTGAGTTTGGTGTAGTGCACTACACATATTCAGCAGATTATTTATTAACTATGTCAAATAGATTACATTTCTTTTCACCAAAAGTTTGACCAAATCGTTATGGCTCTGCTGACATCTTTGGTAATAGAATGGTGACTGTGAAACCCGTCTCATTGTCCACCATTGGTGCTTGATCTTACATGATGCTTTTGTGGGTGAATGATGTGAATCTCAGCAGCCAGACTCCAAAGTCTGATAAAAAGACTTCTCAGAAGATTAGAGGTTACTGCAGCAAAATGGGCACAGGACTCCATATTCATATAATGCTAGTGACCTATGTTACCTGCAGTGACGGCACCTATCATTTCAACATGAGTGAGTAGGGTAAATGGCTTCATGCTAAATAGACAGCAATATTTGTGTGTTCAGAGTAACGTATACATATTTATATTTGTGAGGATTCTATTTTCTTATCAGGCTATACTCTGTTGAATTCATGACCATGAATGTGTTTGTTTAGTCAAGGAATCTCTGATTTTGTGTTTGTTTTGCATTTAATAAATGAATAAAGTGCACATCCTCATATTTACTTCATGTTCCATATATTGCAAATGCAATTACTTTCCATATACACTATACTATACTTCCATAAAATACTGTAGTTACTTGGTGGTATAATGGTATATTTAGCATATTTAACAGTTTAAACATAGTACTTAAAACTTTTTTTAAAATAGAAATAATGATCCAGATCTTCATCATCCCAATTGAATTCTTTTATTTTTACTACATGCCACTTTAGTTTTAAAGCAAAATGCTATGTGTTTGCTTGTCCGTGCCTTTCACCAATGCTGGGTACCAGCCATAGCTCTGGGTGCTCCATCTGCCATCTGTACTGGGATTCGAACCTCCAAAATTTCAGCCTAGAAGCCTTGGGCACTAAGCACTGTGCTACCATTACACCAGAGAATCAACATTTATAGTGTGTGTTTTCTCTTACCAATTATATATTCAGGACGGCACTCGTCCACTAACCACATTAGAATTTGATCACACTAATTGCATTTACTTACGGACTGTGACAGTGTGACATCCTTGAATGGAAAGTAGAAAGTTGGAAATCACACTGCGGAACTCAATCATCCCATCATTTTTGGATTAATTGACTTTCAGCAAGCCACACACAGAGCACAATGGTTAAAAGACGCCAGTTTCAAAGTCTAAATGAACAGGGCAGACCAAAACTGGTCTCTTACTGTTAGGAATCATTAAAGGTAGATCACTATGTTGTATAATGGCTACAGTGCAGTTAATGAAACCTAACTTATCTCAAAGATGACTGCACCATAGCAATAATATTAATAATAAATATATAAATTCTAAACTAAAGTTGAAGTTAACAGTAAAAATAATGATAAAAACTTATTTCATTTTCAATAATGGACTATTTAATCTGTCTGCTTTTGAATTAGATTTATTACCCCACTAGTCTGAACAGGAAACGGATGCCTACGCATAAGGAATTATGTGGCACTGTTTATACAGAGCCATTATCTCTCACCAAGTACTGATACACATTTTATTGTAAAATAAATCAAGAATAGTGATATAATTAATAAACAATACATATTCAGTTGAATGGGAAAGTATGTTTAAACTTTTGACTGGTAGTGTATGTATATATGCTTTTCAGCATTTTTGGTTTGTTCCAGTTTAAAGATGATGTCATACCAGTCCTGAATTCCAGAGTATGTCAAGTGTAAATATCTGAGTGGCTCTGGTTTTAATGTTATGGCTGATCAGTGCAGAAATCTAGCTAGAATGAGTAAGCAGAAAATGATTGCGCTGATACATATATGAGTAATATTAACACCCATTTGGCATTGGTACTCTGTCAGAAAAGAACAGATGCTTTCAAGGGCAATTTTAGTCCCTCAAGGTACATGCAAGGTAATTGTACCCTTAAAGGTACAATAACTTTGTACCTTAAATTAATTTTTGTAAGTGCTCTACATTAATTTACCCTGGGAAATGGGGCATATTTGTATCTTTTTGTAACTTACAATTTTAAATATAAATTAAAATAAAAAAGCCCGTATTCGAAATAGACAATACAAAGCCAGTACAGCTTAAGTGCAAAAGAATATGTATGATCCAGCACTAAAGATACTAGAGACAGACCCTTGAGCATGAACCCCAGTGACACGGCTTGAACCATGAAAAAAAAAAAAAAAAAAAAGACAGACTGTAGAGGACTTGCTTGAAGACTGTGCTAAAATTGTGCAACTCATTTTACCACCATATATTGAAACCCCTGGCACACTGGAGTAAAACATGCTGTAAAAAGATATTCTTTAGTGATTTTTAAATAATTCATTCAGGAGTATGAACACATTTAACCTTTTTTTGAAGTATAATAATAATAATAATCTGATGGAAATTTAAATGACTAAACATTCACCGCCAATTTGATTTACTGGCGTTGCTACTTTTTCTCTCCTCTAGGTGGCGCTGCTCAACTGAGTGCAGGAGAATTGAGGGTAAATTATTAAGTTATTTAATATTAATATTATTTAATTATTAACTGAATTTATGCTTGATTGTTTCCTGTACCTGGAAGTCGCTTTGGACAAAAGCGTCAGCCAAATGAATAAATGTAAATGTAAATGTAAGAACTATCCAATGTTTGAGTGCTGAAGACTGGGGTGAAAAGCTGAAGATAAAAAAACAGGTATATGCAAATAAAGCTCAGCTGAGACACCCCAGTCACATCACTGACGGAAAAGAACGTGAATTATTTTGTGACACTTTTCCTGCACTTTTTTCATTGCAACTGGATGATGCTACCAGTAAACCATTAACGTGAGTAAACACATTGCAGGAGAGCTTCTTTAAAAACAAGGAAAGACTTAGTAATCCAAGTGTGCATTACATCCCAAAATCTAGCGTTTGGTGAACTGATCAGACAGAAGCGTTTTGCTCCATAATTTGTCCGGTATACACAGGGTAGGCTGTAGCGGAAGGTGTGTTTACGTGTTATTTTTACCCCTGTCTATTCCATGGGCGCAAAGCAAATATGGGAAAGGTGACAGTAGCATTACTATTGCATATTACTGGATATTATTGTAATCATGGACCACATTTCACATATTGTATCATTTCGTGAGGTTTCCTTACGTTTCCCTCCCCTAGTCTGTATGCATTTCTTAGTGTGCTTTTCAATCAGAGAGCAGGAGTTAACATGGTGCCAGTAACCAGGGTAACTCACACTAATGTAAGAACTGAACCTAGCCTAGCTACAGTGCCCTTCATAATTATTGGCACCCCTGGTTAAGATGTGTTAAATGTCTTAAAATAAATTCCGTTTTTATTGCAGAAGCATACTCTCACACTGAAAATTAACCTTCAAGTGAAATTTAAGTGAAAAAAATCCCTGACTGAAATAATTAATTTTCATAAAATCGCCTGTTCCACAATTATTGGCACCCCTGATGTTAATACTTTGTACAACTCCCTTTTGCCAACAAAACAGCACCTAATCTTCTCCTATAATGTTTCAGAAGATGGAAGAATACAGAAAGAAGGGTCTTTGACCATCTCACTAAATCATCCAGCGACCTGGGTCCTCTCCTCTGCACATTCCTCTTCAGCTTTTCAAAGCATTCATGGTGCCATGCACCCTAACAAGGTTCCCAGGGCCTCTGTAAGAGAAATAGGCCCACAGCATCACGATCCTCCCCCATACTTCACAGTGGGCATGAGGTGCTTTTCTGCATGCTGTTCCGCCAGACCCACTTAGAGTGTTTGTTGCCAGAAAGTTCTATCTTGGTCTCATCTGACCAAAGCACACGGTCCATGTTGAAGCCCCAGTTCCGCTCAGTGAACTCCAGACATTTACATTTATGACTGTGAGTGAGAAAAGGTGTTTTCCGTGCATGCCTCCCAAACAGCTTGTTAGCATGTAGACAGCGTTCCTTTGACACTGGATATGAGCAGGTGCAGATGAGCTATTGCTCTTGTAGCCATTGCCTGACTTGTGAAGGTCGACACACATCTGCCTTTCTTGATTGGCGTGTTCCTTTGTCTTTCCCATGTTGAAGAGTGGCATGTCATATTTATACCCCGGGAAACAGGAAGTGATGAATTACTAATTAAATGTTCCTAGACACTCTAATCAACTTTGTAAACTGCTGTAGAAATGACAGAAATACTTCAAATACGTTTATTCCATGGAAATGAATGGCTTCGCAAATGCAATGCATTGCTTCCTTTTTATATACAATGGCAGGCAGCAATAAGGATATCCATTCAGAAAATAACTTCCCATTGTAAAGCATGGTGGTGGATCTCTGATGTTGTAAACTTCAGGTATCATAAACTCAGCAGATATTAAATCAAAACCTGGATGCCTCAGTTAGGTTATTTTAGGTTTATATTGGCTATGGATGCATATTAATGATCAAAAGCAAACAGCCATAATCACAAAAAATGGTTTTAATCAAGGTTCAAAGTGCCCTGACCTAAATATCATAAAAACTCATCAAATAAGATGCAGAGGAAGGTCTACATGTGCAGACTCCGGAATCTGAAGCATCTGAAGAAATTCTATATGGAGGAATGATCTCAGATCCTGTGCTTGTGTTCTCTAATCTAATTAAACATTACAGGCGAAGACTCATCTTGACCAATGCAGGCTGCTCAAAGTATTACACAGTGCCAGCACACAAAATAGAATTTCTTTTTTTTATGAAATGCTATTTTCTTTTCTTCAAAAACTTGTATAAACGTGTATATTTTGTGTTAATATTTTGTAGGAAAGATGAAAATAATAAGCAATAAAGAATTTGTTTAAAGATACTTTTTTTTACGTTTACCAGGGACACTCAAGTTGTAATAGTTGTTAAAAGTAAAAAGTTCTTCCCTTGATCCCTTCAGTCAGCATGAATTTATTAAATGCAGCAATTTGTTTTTATTTATTTATTTGTTTGTTTATTTGCTTGCTTGTTTATCATTGTTGTTGTTATTGATGTTACATTGCACAACTGACCCCTTGCTTCAGCTGCAATAAGCTTGAAAAGTAAGTAGCATGTCATTAAGTCTTGCAGTTCAGACTTTAACTGGGACAAACACAACTGGGTTTGTTTCTCTGTCACTACAATGGATTCTGGTAAAGGTCTCTTTAGTACATCAGTGGTACCGGGTCCAGGTTCCTGATCTAACAACACATATTCTAATTTGCATGTTTCTGATTCCAAAGCACTTCCACTGTGAATTCGCTTGAAATTCTGAAAGTATTAAATATTTTTATAGTGGTGGCATGCAGATACTTTTTGAAAATAAAGTTTTGCAGTCTGTAGGGTTCTAGACTGTTGTAGACCACTAAACAGCACAACAGGAGTGATCAAATGAAGCTCAAAAATTGAAATGCTTTTGGATTATTCTTGGAGATCAAAGCAGGATTAAATGTTTTTACACCTGCAGAGATGATTTCTTTGCACATGACTCTAATCATGTGCACTCATACTTTCCGCTGGCAAATGGGGTCAAGTCCTTTGTGGCGAAACTCATTTATTTTGCCATAAAGGTTCGGCTTCTGAACATAATATATAGAAAATAAAATTGCAGAAACAAATATACATTAAATGCTTATTTTCAAAGCATATTCTTAGTAAAAACATTTTCTTTTGAGCAATGTCAAAGAAAATTTAGAAAAACTTTTATTGGCTTTTTTTTTTTTTTTTTAAATCCCTTGAAATGTATGAACAGGAACGTTTCAAAGGTAATGTAAACAGTCTTTACTAATGTAAGGGAAGGTGTGGAGGTACTTCTTACATTAGAAAAAGTTCTTTATATTCACACCTGTCATTTACAAGTTATTTAGGATGTACATGTGTCATGTTAAAAATGCTAAATTGTTGATTTTTTCAACCTAATGGAACACTGACCATCTGCCTACAGGTGAAGATGATATGCTAAGGAACAAAACCATAATGAAATGTAGCTTTTCAATGCTTAATTTGAACAAAAATATCAACAGATATAATATCTTCTCTGAAGAAGGTTTACACACACATCCACCTTATCATCTGTCCAGAGCACATTATTCCGAAAGGCCTAATCTTTGTCTGTATGACTTATAGCAAAATGTAGTCTTGCTCTAATGTTCATGCCACCAATGCAAGTCTCGTTCTAAAAGCAGATGTACGCACTTTTACACCAACAGTCGCAAGAGTTACTACTAGCAACAGAAAGAGAATATGAGCATTATATATCATTTTTTAATTATTTTAGTTTTTTTTTTTTGACGGAGGAGTGCTGCTCAGCTATAGTAATTAGGGTACTTGTAATCTTGCTGTGTGGGAGTGCATTTCCATCAGAAGCAAGATTAACAACAGTCATTACAGTGCCAGAACACAGATAGATCTTGAAGCAGCTCTGATAGTTTGTTTTGAATGTGCTATGTAATTGACACTAAACCTTTGGAAGATTTAGTCCTGTGGCCTACTTTATCAATTATATTGACAGGAAAAGTAGGTATTGTAAAAACTATTGGAATTTGCATGAAACAGGTCAATCATGTCCTCTCTATGAAGAAATACCAGACATATACCCAAATGACAGAAAAGCACATAAAGAGTTAATGTACTTCTCTGTGGCTGTTTCAACTTCTCATACATAAAGTGCTTTGAAAGTTTTCAAAATGTTTTACAGCAAATGCTATGATCTACGTTAAAACAAAAATTGTGTCTTCACATTGCAATTTTATACAGTATCTCACAAAAGTAAATATTTCATTATACCTTTTCATGGGACAACACTGAAGATATGACTCTTTGATACAATGTAAAGTAGTCAGTGTTATACAACAGTGTAAATTTGCTGTCCCCTCAAAGTAACTCAACACACAGCAATTAATGTCTAAACCGATGGCAACAAAAGTGAGTACACCCCTAAAGAAATGTCCCCAGTGTCACGTGACTCGTTAGTGTTACAAGGTCTCAGGTGTGAATGGGGAGCAGGTGTGTTAAATTTG
>JBBIGC010000033.1:3831711-3844386 GCA_037576955.1 Lepidarchus adonis
AGAGAGAGAGAGAGAGAGAGAGAGAGAGAGAGAGAGAGAGAGAGAGAGAGAGAGAGAGAGAGAGAGAGATAGGACAGACAGACAGACACATAGGAAGGTGTGTGCGAGAACTCCAACAAAAAAAAGTCTATGAACTTAATTAACTACAACTGCAAACTAAAGCATGTCTTTGAAAGTGATTAAATAAGCCGAAACCAAAAGAGCAACATATGTAATTAGATAATGGTTATTAAAACAGCTCTATTTATGAAAGCCCTTTTCCGAAAAACTGACCTATACATGCTCAACCCAAAAAGTTTTTTTTTTTCTTTATTTGCCTATAAATAAAAATACTTTTACCATACTGAGAAATTGTATCATATTTCACAGTAGTTAGATTCACCGGTTGCTGACAAAATACAAAATTTTTTATTAGCAATGTGTCAGTGTACAATTTTTTTGACCTAACAATACCTGCTAGCAGCATCTCTGCAGCAATATTCTGTCCATCTATACAAAATATATAATGTCAAATGTATAACACATTATTGTTTATTCCTGAGGTGTCCATGGAATACTTCTGGTTATTCAGCAACCGAAGCATGTTCCTTTGGTAGAGGTAAGTGAATATGAGACAATGAACGGGTGAGACCTTTGACAACTACTATCACAAACAGCACTCTTAAAGAAGTTGACCTTTAGCACTGACAGAAGGGTTGACTCTCTGCTTATATGTTGAGCTATATGACCTTCTGAATGTCATATACAAGCTCGTTCATGCCTCGGATGGTGCAGGTCAGCCTTCCTGCTCAGCCTGCTCTTTCCACATTGCTGCAATTTCTTCTGAAGTCATGTTGTTTTCATGATTAAAAATGTTCATTGGTATTCACGCAGATTTAAAGTGATCTCAGTTTCATAGCCAACCACACAGCTACTCCATCAGATTCAACAGAGCGGGTGTCTTTCATGTGTGCAAGTGGTGAAGCAAACCAGAAAACCATTTACTGTATCAGGCTCTATATCTTTAAAAATGTACAAAGCAAAAAGCCATGCTGCTTATCTAGAATATTGAAGGAGAATTACAATTTCTCTAATCCGTTCTTGTCTATCAGTCTTCCAAGATTAGTGTTTATGCCTTTAGTGTGCTAATAACGATGATGTACCCTCAAGCCAAAGCTACTAGGCTCATAAAATCAATGAGGACAGATCCATACTGCACAAACTGTCTGAAGGACATTTTTCTTCAATAACACACTATAATAATACTGAATATGATCATACATTAATTGATGAATAACCCTCCTCCCTTATATTATATTGCCTATTTATCTCTGTTGAGCGGTAAAAGGAGTTTTAGATGATGTCAAGTAGCCTTTATTAAATGCTGTCCTCATGGTCCGCTTCACAGCTTCTGATTTTAGACAGTGTTAAATTAATACTTATATTTTCTTATAAAACTGGACCAAACTGTGCTTAGTGGTCTTGCATTTATGGTATTACATTTGTTTGATGGATTTAAAATGATAACTGGGGCAACAGTATAATGTGTGGAAGTGGAAACACTATTAGCAACATTCTTCATTCTGTTTTATTTTCCCCCTGACATAAGAGTTCTGAGCATGTTTCATGATTTTTCATTTTAGCATTATAAATGTGTCATATGAGTGAACATAAAAATCAAATATGCAGTCAGATACAATCTTTTAATCATCTGTGCTTTTTGTGCTTTGTACTGAGCAACTAAACCAGAGCAAGATATGTTCAGTTTTGCTGCAACTGCATACTTTGCCTTTAGCAAAATTTGAGGTTTCCCACAAAGACAAACGCTGACATCTCTTATCCAAAATCATGCTGAGAAGCCTCATTGTTACTTAACCCTTAGGCACATGCAACAGAAGCTATTTACTTTCTCACATTTATGTGAAAAACTGTTCCAAAATGTTCCTTTTAATTTATAACTCTTTATTGAAGTTTTGATTCTTTTATTTGGACATAAATCCTAAATACATGAGCTGCAATAGAAATAAATAGATCAGCTGAAATGAAAATTTTTATTTTTTTTTAAATATTTAAAAAATTGTTTTATTTCTTAACTATGTGGCTTGTGAATAGCACCTCTGCCAAATTCTCTACAGCTCAACAAATGTTCTTATAAAACTTCCAATAAGGTACTTCAGAAGAGCAGGACATTCAATCCCTCTTTCTCCTCAATTCCCATCCATGTGTGCAAATAAGTGCCATGATTTTAGCCCAACAAGATAATCTCTTAATGCATTGAATCAAGAATACTGTACAAATAGTATAGAAGACTATGATCTTTCTAAGCAAAAATGTCTTCTCAAACTTCAAAGCTCTGCTTCTACTTTGCCAAAACATGAACACTCAGACATTCTCCTTTCAAACTTCTCTTCTGAGGGCTCCCCTCCAGCTTGTTCCTCATATCATGTGGACTGAGCAAGACAGAGCCAGTCAAGGGGGAGTGCTCAACTTCATCATGAAATGCGCTTTGACCTACGTCTTCAATCGCACAAAAGTTAAAGATCAAAGCAATGTGTCAGTCATCACAACTCTTATAGACTCTGATATTGCGTTAGAGAATATAAGTGGGGTTCACATACCACAGTTCTGCAAAGTGGACTCTTTTTAAAAACACGTGACCACCCCAAGGGATGATATCATGGAAATTCTTAACCATCCCACAGTCTATTTCAGATACAGAGTTTCAATTTTTCAGTATTTAATAAATTCATTTATTTACTGCATGGAGCAAGACATTCCTTTGCATCTTAATGAGCACCAAAGCCAATTAGCCACAAGTCAGCTATTGCACTCGACTGAAACTCGAAACCTGGATATTCTGACTTAGTTTTCTACTCAACAGGGAATTCCTAAAGCTCAGAACATATTCTCTGAGTTTATGCAATAAACAGTTACAAAGTAACACAGCTTTTGAATGAGATTTTTGTAGGAGTTGCTTTAGATAAACAACACATAGTTAATGAATTCTATACAATTATCACTAAGATAAATACACTGACCATACGCTAATTCAAAAGAAAGATAATAAATGATATAATTAACATTACTTAGATAGCCACTTGCTAACAATACTCAATAACAATAATAAAACCCAACATTCTGAGAAACCTTTCCTTTAAACAACACCATCCAACTAGGACATGCCAAATTCATTTTTGACAAATCAGATGATCATCAGAAATGATATATTGTGATTTAAAATTTCAACTACAATGTCAAATGTACCAGACTAAATGCCTATAAAAGCAAATTTTTCTTTTCTTTGATTTTCTTGAAAAAAACTTTTTTCAGGAAAGTTGGGATTCTTTGTTTTGTGCAGATGTCTGCATAAAATTAATGTATAGATTTGCCTTTGCATAGTTTTAGGTTGCATTTCTTGAGACACCAAAAGACTGTTACAACGGTATTAACAAGTATTCCCAAGGCCCTTATATGTATCACAGTAGCATGATGAATTCTAATGCAATGTCTTCTGAGAAGGTCGCGCCCATTTATCTGTGGCTTCTATGGGTCGATCTGTGTTTTTTCCTCAATATTTTGTACTGTAGATTGTAAAAGATTTGAATTAGTTCTATCATACACAGAGAAATGTTTTTGTTGAAATGACTGAAATCTGGTTCAGGAAGTTTGAGACACATTAGGTGGATGCTCCTTTTAAAGCCAATCATGATACACTCACCTGTTCAAATGACCTGCCTATTGTGAAAGGTTAAATGGGTAACTTGTACATTCTACTCTTATTTGACCTCTGTCCCAATTTTGAGGGTGTTGTCTGTCTTTCTAACAGAATATTCAAAATGTGCTTAGCTATAGGAAACAACTTATTACATTAGATGAGCTAGCTGGCTACACATGAAGACATATTCACACTACCCTTACTGCCTTTTAGAGTTCCACAGGGATCCATAACATTACGAGACTTTGCATCAGCACTTTCACAGGATGCCAGTGAATTTGCCCAGACCTTTATGTTATGAGTGATAATCTTTTAAGGTCTGATGTTCTTCTATTTCATAAGTACTGTAAGTACAATCAGGTTCATTTTTAAATAATTTCTTCTTTGGATTTCCACCTGCAGCTTTAACCTGTTATGGATTTTTCAGCCTTTCAGCCACTGGGGCTGTGGGCACACATTATCTGTGTTCATCTAACAATAACATGTTAAAAGAGATGGCAACATCTGGGCTCAGTTTCCAGTCAAAGGGCATTTTAAGCTTGGTTAATAACTTATATTTTTGAACCTGTTTTCTTTTTTAACAGTCGAGTGATACTTTAATCTGTTTAGGCAGCCCTTTGAATTTAAAAGGGTGCAGACTAGGCTAATCTCCATTGACTGTGTAATTTAGTCAATCACTAGGCTTGATCCATGTCTAAGAGTCAGACCTGGGGAGATTTATGAGCTGTGAATAAGCTCCAGCTTTCATCCTTGTATGTGCTCTAGTTCAGAGGTTCAGAAATCCTGCCGTGGTGGCCCACTGCCCTGCATAGTTTCATGTTTTCTCAGCCCTCTTTGATTCAGTTCATGAGTCAATTATCAAGTCCTTCATGCTCTGAATCAACTGCATTAGGACAAGGGAAAACAAGAAATTGTGGTTGAGACTGGGGTTGAGAAAATCTCACTGAGCCACAGAAAACATTAACATCTTAATTAACACAGTAAAACAAACCAACCTGGGCTCAGTTACACAAAAAACACCGGCTGAGAAGGTAATCTTAACGATTTGACTTCTCAAAATCATTCTTTGATAAACAACTTTTTTTTCTCCTGAGTGGCACAGCTGTCTAAGCCCTTTTTCAGACCAATAGCAGTTAAATAACTGGTGATGCCACTCTGGGTGAGTACAAAGGCCCTCCCTCTCCCACAGACAGTAATTTCAATGTATTCCTATAAAAAAAAAATATATATATATATAATAAACAATATAATTATTATATATTTTTTTTTATTAATGTTATTTTATTCTTTTGCTGTGTACCGTGTCCTTGAGTGTTTTGAAAGGTGCTTTTCAAATAAAATGTATTATTATTATTGTTATTATATATTATTTAAACCCATTTTACTGGACAGTTACTGAATTTCATCAGTAAATATTTGAAATGCATGACTATATGTTGCAAGTTTAAAACTATGTCCATTATATTCCAGCAACACAGGCAGTGATAAGAAAATGTCTCACTAAAGCTTTTCTTATGATGTTTTATTTTCCAACTTCGCTAGAGCATCAAAACAGTTTAAAAACCTGGGGAGATTTATGAGCTGTGTGAAACAGAGCACTTCTTTCCTTAAAGCTTTCTGATATCCATGCAAAAGCAGACACACCCCAATATTGCATTTTTTCTTGCTTTACTGAAAGAAATTGTTTTAATCATTGTTTGATACAGAGTTTTATTTACATTTACATTTTTTTGGCTGATGCTTTTGTCCAAACTCATTTATAGAAGGCTAACCAAATAATCACACCTCACTGTCAGTCAGGTTCTTATTTATAAATTATTTATTTTTTGCTCATCCAGGGTTCATTTTCAGTCATAGAATTCACAAGCTTCTGATTTTTTTTATACCTACACTCATGACATTTTGTAAGTAAAAGTAAATTCTAAAACTTGTACAGTTTCCAGATTATCTTGTGAAAGTTGTGTTTCTGAGCTGGAAGTGGGCCTGCTATATACAAACAAATTATGTTCTTTTAGTAAATCAAATGGCCAAACGCCCACAAAGACCTGGCTAAGTTTTCTTTACTGCTGTCAGTTATTTTTTTTTCTGATGCTGGTATATTTTGGCCATATGGAGAATGTTCCATGTTGAACTTGTGCCACATTTAGATATCATTGGAAAAATAGAAACAGGTGGATCTTACGATTAAATCCATAACTTCTTAGACAAACACACATGCACACTTCTCTTATCAAATTAGTCATCTTCTTTACACAATCAATCATTATAAGTTACCATTTGAGCTAATCCTTTGTTTGTAAACTGTTTTTAAGTAAAGAAATATAAACAGCACATTAGTGTTGTTATTGTATTAAAATATTCCCTTTACATATTTTCAGAATTATTGTCTCTTTAGTATAAATACATTTGATGAAGCAGTGCAGTGCCAAGGATTGGTCTAAGAAGGTTATGATTTATTTAACACACGACAATGATTCATAGAAATTATATAAAAAGTTGTTTTATATATATATATAGTTTTTTAACAAGCATTTTACCTGTTTTAACTTGTATACAGATAAATGTACAGAAAATGTAGTTTACTGATTGGTTATTGTAAGAAAATTACTGTTGATCTTAAAAGCTTGTATTGTGCTTTAGCTAAAATAACGGATAGGGGTTTTTTTTCTTTTTGCATAATTGTCCACAGTTATTGACTAATTGTCCATGCAAATTTCTGTCGATTTTAAGATGTTTAAGGGTTTTCCTGCATGTACTACATTTTTCAAATCACACACCCTTTCAATATGGTTGAAAAAACAAGTACTTCTTTTTTAGCCATTTTCTTAATGATTGACCACTTCTGGTTCAGCTTCAAATTTGGACAGATGACCTCACATTAACCTCACTTTTTTTAATGATGCAGAATTCAATACTGCAATTCATTACTGAATTAATTACTGCAATCTCCATGGCCACAGAGCGACTGCAAACCATAACATTTCCACTATCATTCACCATGCTTCACAGGTGGTATGGGGTTCTTCTCCTGAAAATGCACATGTGTACTGCTACTGTGGCCAAACAACTCCAAAATGATTCCGAAAGGACTGGTATTTGCCTATAGTATGATCTTTTGCAAACTATAGTCTTTCTGGAATGTTGTTTTTGGAGAACAAAGTTTTTTTCTTTGCAGGCATTCCATGCAGGTCAGATTTGTCCAAACTTTTTCCTCATTGTAGATGTAGCACTTTTCCTTACAGTGTAATGATTAATGCAAAATAATTTAGAGACTTTAATCCCTTGCCAGACTCATAGGCATCTACAACCTTTTACCTGAAGAACTATAGTGAGGTCTTTAGATTTTGCCAAGAAGACACCACACTACAAGAGAACGCCAGACCCTAGATATCAAATTTAATTGACACGTTTCATTTGAACAAAGCACTTGATACGATTTTTTTTTGCTTGAAAGTTTGAGAGTGAGACTGGGAAAGTATAATTAGTCTTATTTGTTGCCAGTGTATTAAAGAATGCTAAATGTTTAATTGTTCAAATATGCTCTAAAAAATTCCATGGGATAGATTTATTTTTTCATCTGATTGCACAGCAGGTAAAATAAATATTAGAACACATCACCAATTTTCTAAGTAAATATGTTTCTAAAGGTGCTATTGACAGATGCCAGTAACAACCCATCCAATCCACACATGCAAAGAAATCAAACCACAGATGTCCATATATTAAGTTATGTATAATAAAATGGAATGACATGGGGGGAAAAGTATTGAAGACACTTGAAATATATTTAATACTTTGTACAAAAACCTTTGTTGGTGATTACAGCCACCCATGTTCTTGCCTCCAAACTTCACTGTTAATATGGTGTGTTTGGGGTGATATGCCATGACCGCCAAACACGTTATGTATGTTATGACATCCAAAGAGGTCTCATCTGACCAGGCTATTTTCTTCCAGTATTTCATAGACTTGTCTAAATGTTGGTCAGCAACATGCTGCTGATACCAGGTCTTTCTGAAGCTCTCCAAAGGCTGTCCTGGGCTCTTAAACAACTTTTCAGATCATTCTTTTCACTCCTTGCAGGAAGCACCTGGTAATGGCCGGTTTATGGTGAAATTATGTTCTTTCCCATTCCAGATAATGTCCCCAACAGTGTTCACTGGAACCTTCAATAGTTTAGAAACTCTTTTGTAACCAATGCCATCAGTATGTTTTTGCAACAATAAGATTGTGAAGGTCTTGAGAGAGCTCTTTGGTTTCAGGCATCATAAGATGTTCCTCGTGCGACATATTGGTAATAGGCCATCAGTTGGGATTGCACCAGCTGATATTAATTACTGATAGATCACACTTGATGTCATGACTTTTCATGCCTTTTTGTACCTTCCTTTCTCTATTTGTTCTATACTTTTCCCATGTGTTATTCCATTTAATTACACATACATTACTTAATGTATGAATATCTATAGTTTGGTTTCTTTGCATGTGTGGATTGGATGGGGTGTTACAGACACCCTGGTGGGAATTTCATGTCAACAGCACCTTTAGAAATATATTTACTTAGAAAAAGGTGACGTGTTAAATACTTATTTTACCTGTTGTATGTGCAAGAGGCATCAAGAACCTGATTAAGGGTCAAAATACTTCAGTTACTTTCATTTATGGAAGCAGAGTTTGGCCCTATGGGCAGTCAAATGCTCATTTTCAACCCTCTACAGTTTTAGAAATAAAGCATAATGGAAATTAAGTGCTTCTCAATGCTGGTTCTGATAATACTGTAGATTATCATCTGAAATAAGCAAACACCAAATGAATCCTGTGCTTCAAGCACTTTATGACAACTTACAGTCCTTAGAGGTTTGTTTCTGAATAACTTTTATAGCAGAAGGAGAACAATAGTTTTAGAATGCCATATACAATGCATACAGTATGTCAAAAAACATCTTAATCTTAAATCTATTGTGCTGACAGACTATTTGCAACAGGCCCTTGATGTTTACCAATGAGATCCTGTTGAGTTAGAACGTACATCAATAAAGCACTGAGTATCACCCAAGGCCTTGAGCTAAAGAAGGGATTGAAGGAATTTAAATATTCAGCTCATGGAAACCAGACTCCAGAAAATCAATTTCTTCTCTCCTTTCATGTTGGAGATCTTTGCAGATCCAACACATGGAGGCCTAATTTAAGGTTGAAATGGAGTGCATTCATGCAGCTCCCAGGGAATCAGTGTCCAGGTTGCTCAAGAATGTGTGACCTAGTGTCACACTCTAATTAGCCAGGGTTCGAAATTATGATTCCATTTCAGCACATGCATGGGAATATTCTTTCTACGAAATCTGCTAAAAGATTAATCCTGCTTGCTAATATAATTTCACAAATATGGGGCATTTTGTAAAATGCAATAGAATCAACAACCTGTGCAAATATTCTTTATTATTATACATTTTATTTGTTTTCACTGACCAGTTCAAATGCTCTTTTGTAAAATTTTATGCCTGTAACACAAATCAGAAATAAGGAACAGGGGCGTATTTTGCAACATTTTATCACCCTTCATTTGACCTTTTTTTAAACATTTAAGAACTGAAGATAGAGCGTTGCAGTATTCTAATTTGATAATTTTTTTGTCTTTTCTGACTCGATTTAAGACTTCAGCTACAAACCCATGCTGTTGTAGCATATGACTGAATATGGCCTGATATTGTCTTGCTGAAATAACCATATTCATCATGGTAAAATGATGTCACCTTGATGGCAACATATGTCTCTAAAATCCCAGTATATCAACCATCACACATGTAAGTTATCCATACCATGCGCACCGATGCATCTCCATACTATGACAGATGTCAGCCTCTGCTAGTACATGGATATACATCAGTTTCTCTACAGATAATTTAAATTTTGCTTTTTCTTTGTATAACCAAGTTCCAGGTTAAATTTCTAATTACAACAAAAAAAACACATGGCTTTCCAAAGTACTCCAGAGATTGTGCAGTAATATTTATCACAATATGAATTCTGGCCTTGCCTTACACAGACTGAAACTTTTCCTATGTTATGGCCTAAGGGTGTTGAGTTGAGTTGAGAAATATTCTTGTTGAATTAATTGACAGTACTCTCTTAAAGTTTAGCACAAAGTAGTGATATACAGCCCATATTTGCTTACAAAGACCAGTCCTGATATCCTCAACTGTGACCAGTTCACCTGTTTATTGTGGAATTAAATATTCTTAAACTTGAATAGTCTAGAAAAAATGCACTCTTATTTTGTCCTTGCTGTACTTTAATGAGTATCTAGCAGGAATCAACTTTTTAAAACTTTGATTTATTTAAATACAATGGCTCTGGAAATCTCCGTAAGTATCCACAAGTTAGCATGAGACATGTTGCCACAAACAAGAGGTTGACTAAAAAGCCAACAAAGAAGTTAGCAAAATTGGGTGCTTTTCACAAGGACATGAAACAAAGTATAAGCTATGTGCTTCCCCTTGCTCCTACTGAGCAGAGCCCATATGAACCAAACCACTTACCCAATCTCAACTCAGAGAACCACCCGCAAACAAGGAACTGCAGATGTCTTTTCATATTGGACTCATTGTAGCGATCCCGGTTCGGGTGAGCGCAGCGCGCAGGGAAAACAAGGAACACCCGGGGATCGAACACGGGATGCTGGCGTGACACACAGTGGCGCTACACAGTGAACAATGGCACAGCTGGCGGTAGAGGCAGGAAGGGCTTATTTCTCTCCAAACCAGGAGAGAAATAAAACAAAAACAAAAAATAAAGGAAAAGAAAACCTAATGTAATAAACTGAGAAACAAATAACCTAGGAAAGAGGGGGAAACCCTCAGAGTAAAACAGAAATCTAACAAAATAAAGAAGAGTAACGTCTCTCGAACTACGGCTTACAAAGTTCTTTCAGGAGTTGTCTCTGGATCAGAAGTCCTTCAAAGAATCAACCCTGAAGCCAAAGTGAACAGGCCTTTTGTAGCCTGGTCTGATGAGGGGCTGAGGAGCCTCATCTGTTTCCCAGGTGAGACCTGATGAGGGACCAACACTCCCCCCTAGTGGACAGGTAGGGAAGTGCCGGCTCCGGTCCCTACACTCATTGCTTCTCTTAGTTCTTAGTCTTATTTGTTCATTTATTTTTATTAATTTATGTTATCTATTTTTCGTGTTGTCCAGAGGAGGATGGGTTTCCCTTCTGAGCCTTGGTTCCTTTCAAGTTTTCTTCCTACAATCTAGGTTATTTAAGTTTTTCCTCGCCTCTGTTGCCTTTGGCTTCTCATTGCGGGATCTGACGCAGATTCTGTCAATTCTGTAAAGCTGCTAAAAAGCACTATACAAATAAAATTGACTTGACTTGACCTGCTCTGGACTCTCATCATTAATAGTGATTATGATACTTAAATGATGTATGCGTTTGGGTTCAAGCTGTACACTGCAGCAGTGCATTTAATGTACTTACATGTAGAAAAGGTAAAGTCCAACAAAAGTCACCAGCACAGCATCAAAACTTGATAATGCATTCACCAAGATAAAAAAGAGGGGAGTGTGTTCAGGTTTTAAAAGGTGACCTTCACATCAAGAACACCCTCCCTATACATCAGAGTCTTTTTATTTCTCTTTCAACAATTCAGTACCTTCAAAACATAGTTTTTCATCCATTCACCCTTCCCAAAACACTCACTGTGTTTTTGTTAGTGTTACACAATGAAAAAAATTAGATTACAGAAGAAATCATTCACACTATATTTTTCTTCCCCTTACTCTCAGAGACAAGATTAATATCCTTGAGGCTTACTCATAATTTTGGTGCAATTTCTCAGAACAAAGGTAATGTAATATCTCCTGTATGTACAAATGAACCCATTTCATTTTCAATGAAATATAATTTTTAAACTTTACAAAGTCTGTAGAAGAACTCTCTTGGATCAATCAGGTAACCTGAACAAGTCAGCAGTTCCCTTAGTAATGGTGGATAATGTTTGTTGGTTGGATAATAAAATGGGCCACATCAGACTTTTGAGCTCTTGCCTGAATAACTTAAGAAATTGTTGTGTTCAAGTGTTCAATGAGACTGAGCAGACTGAGTAGCCTTACTATCTAGTAAGCTATAGGAAGGTAGTCTAGATGTGCATGTAAACAATTCATGATACTAGGCCACAGGTAGTTTGTCGTCTCTGTTCACTACAGGAGTTGACCGTTGTAACAGCTGTTTACATACACCTGAGCACCTCAAGTCTGTCTTTCCAATGTTTACAGGTATGTGAACTTCAAAAAGAGACTTTTTTTACACTGATGTACATAACCTACCCTCCACATAAGCAACTCTGATAATGTCATGTTAATATCTGCATACAAATCATGGGTGAAACATGCATAAACAGTAAAGCCAGTCATAGTCAGGTTGAACAATGACTTCCCCATAGTGCAAGACTGTTAAAAATGCTGGCACTTGCATTGACTTACACAAAGTCTGGCATGACATTACATTAACAAGTGTATTGAGGGTATGACAGCTATAAAAACCATCCACACATGTGCCAGACAGAAATCCTGGCTTAGTGGAAAAGTCCACTCACTGTCAAAGACATGCAATTTTACTTTGAGATTCAAAAAGAAACCGTAAGCGTGGAGAGACATATCTGTGCTAGCATATCTGAGAGATAAAGAGGACTCTTACAAAATAACAAAGGATATATATATATACCTTTAAGAATGCGTTTATATTGCTTGTACCATTATGGATGTTTTTTTGCCAACACTTTTTTATTCTGACTTTGCCTTACTGTATATATTTGCCATGCAACTAAACATCATCATCATTCTAAACATAATCACCAAGAAATGTTATCACTAAACATTTCTTAGTGAAATGTTAGGGGGGGGGGGGGGGGGGGGGGTTCTTCTTCCCCTCTTCCCCACCCCTTTGCTTTTTTTCGAAACTCTCCTCCCAACTCCCCAAACAAAAG
>JBBIGC010000033.1:3865644-3878834 GCA_037576955.1 Lepidarchus adonis
AATGCGGACCAAGCTCTGGCACCGGTTGTACAGGGACCGAACAGCCCTTAACAGGGATTCCGGTACACCATACTCCCGTAGTACCCCCCACAGCACTCCCCGAGTCTGTCCCATTTTTTAATTTTTTTATTTATTTTATTTATTGTCCCATTTCTGAACACCAAAAGTATCTGAACTAATGAAGACTCATAGATATCAAGTATGATTCTTATTTTTCCTGGTGATGCTCAGCTAGGCCTTGTCACTAACCAGTCCTCATTCCCTGTCTGATTTCCAATTGTGCATCATGTCAGCCATGCATGCCTGCACTATATTGCACATAGTGTCTTGCCAGGTTTCAATCATGTTAAATTATATAAAAAAACAGGGCCAGACAACTTAAATTACTGATATGATCTTCTTGAGAATTAGTATTTACATAAATCCTCTCACATTAATGATTATGTGCGGTCAATGCACCAATAGATCTTAAGAAGATATGGCTTCTTAAAGCCAGCTTGAGCAGTTTTCATAAATACTCGTTCCCATATTTGGGATTTGTTCTTAGGAAAGAACAGAATGTACGCACACTAATCCAACAAAGACTTTATTCAATTGATTTTATTCTCTCACACATGAATTTCTGACAGATATTCAGTTGGTAAATGCATTACTTGTTCAGAAAGGTTAAGTTGCAAAAGTGCTATTCTATTAAATATAATATGTATAATTATTATTAAAGCCAAAATAAACTGTTGTTTTGCCTACTTAATTGGCAAAGACCTAAAAAAGAAGCCGTATTAAGTCATGTTTGTACACTAATAAGTCTTGGCCATGACATTTTGCGCACTAAATAATGAACGTTCTCACAGGCCCTGCTAATTTGTGAACACAATGTAATTATATTGCTCCCATGCATTACTAACTTTTAGACCATGACTTACTGTATTTATGCTGTTCCTTTGCCTTACATTCTCACAACTTACTTACCATGTTCCCTTGGCTTACAATACAGCAGCTTTGTGCAGTTATATTCAGTATTGAAACAAAGAAAGAAGCACTAACTCTGCATTTATAACAAATCCACACAAATCCAACATATATTTCAAACACTACGACCACACATCGACTTACCGAAGTAAACTAACTATTAATAGTTCTTTCTATTTATCATCACATCTAAATAAAGGTATTTTTAACAATTAGACTAAAATCATCCATAACACAGCAAACAGTAACATTTACTCGTTATACTGAATATTAATATTAAATATACAATATTAAATATACAATATTGCCAGAGAGGATCTTGTATTTCCATTTCCTCAGCATTTTCCTCTATCAAACCAACTGGCAGCATGTCCTCTATCACCACGTCCATAAACCTCTTCTTTGGCCTTCCTCTTCTCCTCTTGCCTATACTCAGCCTCGCTCCTCTGTACATGTCCAAACCAATCCAATATCGCTTCTCTGACTTTGTCTCTAAACCATCTAACCTGAACTGTCCTGAGCTCTTATATACTCATTTCAATTCCTGTCTATCTTCATCACTTCTAACGCAAACCTCATCATCTGTAACTCTGCCACCTCCAGCTCTCCTGTCTGCCCTTCCATCAGTGCCACAGTCTCTAACCCATATACAGTATCTCACAAAAGTGAGTACACCCCTCACATTTTTGGAAATATTTGACCTTTTCATGAGAAAACACTGAAGATATGACATTTTATTTCAATGTAGAGTAGTCAGTGTAAGGCTTGTATAACAAAGTAAATTTGCTGTTCAAAATAACACACAGCCAATAATGTCTGGCAACCACTGGCAACAAAAGTGAGTACACTCCTAAGTAAAAATGTTTACATTTTGCCCATTTAGCCATTTTCCCTCCCCAGTGTCATGTGACTCACACAGAACTCTCTAAGGATCTGAAGAAAAGAATTGTTGCTCTATATAAAGATGGCCCAGGCTATAAGAAGATTGCCGTCACCCTGAAACTGAGCTGCCGCATGGTGGCCAAGACACTGCAATGGTTTAATAGAACAGGTTCCACTCAGAACAGGCATCACCATGGTCGACCAAAGAAGTTGAGTGCAAGTGCTCGGTGTCATATCCAGAGGTTTTCTTTTGAAAATAGAATTGTGAGTGCTGCACGCATTGATGCAGAGGCTGTAGGGGTGGGGGTCAGCCTGTCAGTGCTCAGATCATATGCCGCACACTGCATCAAATTGGTCTGCATGGCTGATGCCCCAGAAGGAGGCCTCTTCTAAAGATGATGCACAAGAAAACCTGCCAACAGTTTGCTGAAGACAAACAGAATAAGCACATGGATTACTGGAACCATGTCCTGGGCTCTGATGAGGCCAAGACAAACTTATTTGGTTCAAATGGTGTCAAGCGTGCCTGACAGCATCCAGGTGGGGAGTACAAAAATAAGTGTGCCATGCCTACAGTCAAGCATGGTGATGGGAGTGTCATGGTTTGGGGCTGCATGAGTGCTGCCGGCACTGGGGAGCTACAGGTCATTGAAGGAATCATGAATGCCAACATGTACTGTGACATACTGAAGGAGAGCATGATTCATTTTCTTCAGAAACTGGGCCGCAGGGCAGTATTCCAACATAATAATGAAACCAAAACAAACCTCCAAGATGAGCACTGCCTTGCTAAAGAAACTGAGGGGAAGAGGATTCCAGTGGCAACATGTGAAGCTCTGTTGAACTCCATGCCCAAAGGGTTGCTGGAAAATAATGGTAGCCTTATAAAATATTGACACTTTAATCACTATTTGGACATTTTCACTTAAGGGTGTTTGACTTTTGTTGCCAGCGGTTTAGACATTAATGGCTGTATTCAGTTATTTTGAGGGAACAGCTAATTTACTTTGTTACACAAGCTGTACACTGACACTTTACATTGTATCAAAGTATATCTTCAGCGTTGTCCCCTGAAAAGATGGTCAGTCTGTCTTGAGGTATGCTTTAGAATACAAGTAGGTTTCATCATCCACACTTTCTTACTTTCATCACTCTGTGAGGTTAATATTCATCACATCTGACCATTAGACTGGTCCTCTTTAATGTATTTTTTAGCATAGTGTTATTTGGCCTTTCTGTTCATGAGGCTTATCAGGGTAGTAAACTTATCTTGTAGTAAACCCTCTCTAATGTCATGTTGGTATCTTCTTCTCTTTATGGTTTTAACCACACAAGTGTGGAATGTTTTTGATCTTTGAACACGCAACACAAAGTAGGTTTTCTTCATGGCTGAAAGTATTCTTTATTCATAGACTACTGTGGTCTACCAAGTAATCTTCTAGTTCACCAATGTCCTTGCTTCTTAACCAAGTTCCAAAGTGTTTTTTCAGTCTTATTACACTAATGAATACCAGTCCTGATATTGTGAGACAGAACCCAGTTGGCAGCTATACAAGAGATACATTCTGAACCCTCGAATCTGAGCCCACATTAGTTCAAACATGTTTTCTACTTTTCGAGGTTGCTAGCAGGCAGTAACCTCCTCAGTAAGCTGACACACCTGAAATTAGTGCATTGTAAAAAAAAAAAAAACACTGTAAAGCAGAATCGCTCATTTACTCACTGGAATCAAAAAACTCTATAATCTTGCTTTTTTTGTCTGCATCACATTCAAGGTCAACAGTCAATGTTACCAGACCGATGCAGAATCCCCTGGAGTCAGTTTTGGTATTACTTGCTATAAAAATGATTGAGTATCAGTGGATCTCTTTTCACAATTTTGTATGTCAAATAGGTTCCAATATAAATAAATCAAAAGGCAATGTAAATAGAATTGATGAATTTTACAGAGACCAACACAAATATAACTGAAGCTCGAGGTCAGAGACACAACTGATATTTACCTGTAGATCCAAGTAGAGGTGTATTCTGTCCCTCTCCATCAATGGAAGGGAGGAAGTGTGTGCGCCTCTTTGGGGGTGTGGCACACTCCGAAAAGCCACTGGCTGTGGAACAGGTGATGCTGAAGCCTGTCACACCCATAGGTGTGCCATGACCTGTGATACAGAATCACTTAACTCTGACACACAGCAAATGGCCCATTTTCATCAAGCATCTCAGAGTAAGAACAGTCCAAGATGTTTTCTTGCCTAATATGGAAATGTAAAAGATGCCACTTAATTCACAGACACACACACACATCCCAAAGCTCATAATCAGCCACCTGTTCTGGAGAAGTTTCCTGCCAGAAGGCCTCTCCCCATCCTCATATTGCTGGCAAAGTCCAGGGGCGTAAAAGAACTTTTCAGGGGTGTGTCTGACTGCAGAGAAATGCATGACATGCATTACAATAAGCACCGGTGCTTCCAGCTGCCAGATAAAGCATTGTTACTACAGCAGCAGCAGAATTAATTTCACATCTCAGAGGGATCTGGCATTTACACTCTAGCAAACATGTGCTCGGATGAAACAACAACAAAACACACCTATAGAATTAGACTCTGTGGGAACTTAACTCCATGATATTGATCATAATCGTTGCTATCAGAGTCTTAACTTTACCTGTCTATGAGAAAATCACTGAGTCTCTATCTCAGTCTCTATCTCTTCTAAGTTGGAGGCAAAAAATACTAGCTGGAGTTTTCTGTAATGTGCCCTACTCAATATAACAAAGGAAACACTGAGCATGCACTTGTAGTTTTCTTCATTGCAATATTTTCATGATAAACAGCAATCCTACAATTTTAACACTAACAATTTCCAATTCTGTAGCATAATTACATCCTGGCAGTATTTGCATGAATCTGGAGAAACAACAGATCTCATTCAAGTGTGCTTGCCAACGCAATGCAAATCAAATTTTACAGTATATGCAAAAGTATCCAGACACTGCCTTAAATGACTGAATCCAGCCACTTTAAAGTACGCCCATCTGTGATATCGAGGTAAAAGTGTACATATGGCATGTATAAACTCATTGAAAAAACATTGCCAATAGAATGTAGCACTTTGGTGCAGCTGCAGAAAGTGTAAAAGGTATAAAGGGATTTAAAGCTTTCTAGCAATGGACTGTAGTTTTGGACTGAAAGTCAGTATAAATTTATTTGTACAGTGTTTTTTCCAAAGTTGTTTTAAAGAAACCGGAGCCCCAAGGTAGCAGAAAATCTCTCGAACAGCATGAAAGAATAAAACTTGACAGGAATCAGAACCCAAAAGGAGAAGCCATCTGGGGCGGATAGCTAAATTTGCAATAAACAAATGAGAATTACAAGATTTATGATTAAACATTGGGATCAGTGGTGGGATTTATTAGATAGAGAAAAGCTTTGTGAGATTTTTAAAAGAGTAATGAAAGATGTCTATCAGTATTTATCAGCAATACACTGAGAAAACTAAATCTGGTAAATTAGCTTATACACATAAGACACAAAATACACCAGTAAACGAGGCAATTTTAAATGGTATCCATATCCCCATTACATTATGTTACTAAACTATTAGGGTGTAGGCTTCCATGTGCTTCCTCTGAATGTCTTTTGCTAAAATGTCACTAGACAGTGATGATGCTCTTGAAGGAGAATGCTAACCAATGCGAATCCAATAACACATGTCCACATTGGCTTGTGTTATACTGACTGATTAAAAGCACAGTGAGGACCTTTCTACACATCCAGAGAGAGAGGCTAATTATGATTTGTTGGACTCTAGGCCACAGATGGCTTGGCATTGCTGGGGAACTGAGCTCACAATATAGAGAACAATAAGGCCAGAACTTGGAAGTCTACTCCACTCTGAAGCTCTAATATTGTTTCTTGACATATTTTGAACATTTTTGAGCCATGTTGAATATGTTCTGAGCTAGGCATTTCAGTTGTACACAATTTTACAGATGGCAAATGTTTCAATCTTAAGATAAACCATCAAACAGACCTAATAGCCTAACATCAGTACTTGACCTTGATTTGCAGAGAACTAGTGGATGGACAGGTGTCTGGAAAATTTTGGACTACTTATACAGTAAACATAGGCATGGTCTTACTCTGAATGTGTCGGTAGTGTTGGGTCGGGACAAGGATTCCAGCAGTAAAGTGGGATCTCTGAGAGGAGGCAGACTAGACACAGTGTGCATGGTGCCAGCAACTCCTCCTCTTATGATCCTCCCTCTGTGCTGTTAAACATCAGTTGTTAGTGAGCTAACTCCATCTATGCAGACACATTACATTCAACTATACCTTTAGCCTACAGTGTTGGGCAAAAGAACGATGCAGGTATACCAGTGTATAACGGTGATGCCTGTCACCACTACCAAACAAAAAGTATGCAATAGTTTAAAATCAAAATAAAACTAAGTTTTCTGAACTAAGTCCAGAAATATTGCACTAAAGATATGCCAATTAGTTTTTTTCATGAAACAGGTAAAGAAATGGAGCAGATATATTAATGAGGTTTGCATGAATTAAATGGATGAATGAATAAATGAACAGATAAACACAGATACACTAATCTGCCTTTAGATGCTGCAGTTAATTATAGCTATTTCTCATTGAAACAAGCCATTTTTATTAGTGTGGATTCTAAGCTCTGAATCAATGCCACATTTGTCTTTAAAATTAGATAAAGACATAATTTATGATGATTTGAATTTGACAAAAAGTTATTATTGTGCATACACTCGTTTTAGTAAATGAAAATCAGTCTTATTTTATGTGTTTGACATAAAATACATGGAAAAGAAAGAAGTGCAAACTCGAACCTGCCAGTAAAAAATATTAATTTAATATAAATGTAATTCATCATTAATTGTAAGTAATTATGTGAGTGTGTAATAGAGTTTCATTAGTTATATTAATACAGTGAACTTCTAATGCTTAGACAAGTCAGATGCAGCCTGACTGTTCAGATGTGTTACCTGTGTATGTTTTAGAGCAGGAGCATTAATGTTTTGCTCTGTGGGGTCAGCGTGTACGAGAGGAAGCCGGTGGTTCTGTGCCACACTAACAGGTGAGCAGAGCAGGTCCTCAGCCACAGTGCATCTGCAAAAGAAGCCCAAATACCACCCCCACCCCAAACAGCGAACACACACACACACACACACACCAATTAGCAGTAGCATGTTTACTCATGCCTAAAACGCCTGCAGATGCTCGGAGCTAGAACTGTGATAGTTCCAAGTGATGACAAGGTTAAAAGTGTTACAATTAATAGGGTGCAATGCTGCTTTAGGGACCAATTTAACAAGCTGCTTTTAGAGGAGTCTGTGCTTCAAAAGATGGCCTCTGTCTGTGATTAACAGGACCCCGCAAGACCTTCAATAGTGCTAAACCTGCTGCTGTCACATTATTCTGAAATGGTTGCATCAGACACAAGGTTTGTAGCCCAACAAGGATGTGGATCATAAAAAAACAACTACTCAATGGGATACTGCACGTGTTTCATATCAGCTGAGAATAAGGGTCAATACTAAATCCTATCAAGAACTGTTTCAGTAAAAAACTGCCATTGGTTGAGAAGACTGCATGTGTCCCTTTATTGTCAAGCGTGTGTGAAATTCTCAGCAATGAACCTTGTCCTGTGAGCTCCACTACAACAAAAAGCAGGAGAAGCAATAAGAACGTCCCAAGAAAAATCTCATTTAGCTAGGGTCGGGAAATAGAACCCGGCTGGAGAAAACATCTGCAAATAATGACAAAGGCTTCTCCTCTGCTTTGTCTATGTCCTTTTTATATTGAAACAAATAAGAAACAGCATCGAGAAATCAAGGCAACTTTTCTAGCATTATGTGTTTTACTGCCAAAACATGATGACAAAAACACTCCTGTTTTTTTCTAATGAATACAAGACAGCGCCTGAGTTTAGGACTTACAGTCTGGTTCCTCGTAGAACCTGGGTGCTCTGGGTTGGGAGATTAGGGCGCATCTTGGCTCTGCCACTGAGTCTGGGGAGCGTCCACTGGACCTCAGGTTTGTGTGAGAGAGCAATCAACCCTCTTTGCCCCTGGACCTTTGCACACGTCAATATTTTGGCTCCATTGTCTGAGTCACACCTTCAGCAAAGTCAACACAAATCAGACCCCTTTTCAGTAAAACTGAACTTTTCTCGATGGTAGACAAAATAGCTCAAGGGTATTACTTGCCTAACATCCTCTATAGATAATATCATAGTGCTTTTGGCTACACAAAAGATAGCAAAGTATTATATTCACCACCAATTATGCACAGCACAGCACTCAGTGTTGGCAGTTTTGCAGCGGTGGCCGCTGAAGAGGCTGTTATTATGTAGCAGTGTTTGCCAGTGTAGCAGGAAGGGATGCAATGATTTGTTTGTTTTTTGCAGGGATCAGACAAAGCTTTCCGGAATCCGGCAGACTTACAGAGACCTTTCGCCAAATCCCTGCTGTCTCTGTTGCAGAGGCTTTGCCTGGATTGTCATAACGCCATTTAAATTAATCTTCAAGACACTTGAGTCCTAATCAAACACAAAATGAGAAGAGTTCCTTTTTGAGCAGCAGAATTCAGCATTCTGTTATTAAATTCATGATGGTTTTCTTGTAGGCAGCTACCTGCACATTATTGTTGTTGGCCCACTGGAACAGACTCCTACTATTAGGTCCTCGGCTAGGGGGGATGTGATGGTCCCTTGATGGGAGGTGACAGGAAGGTTCACACAAAATTTGGCTGCAGCTCTCTACTGTCCTTCTCTGCGTCAGTCCATCTGAGGCCAAAACAGCATTTCAAGGTCAAGGGAAACCTCCCTCAGAGTGCTTAAGTGGAGCATTAGAAACTCTGAATGTAATAAAAAATAATAAATAACTGAAACACAAGGGAGTTCAAACTGGGTGCATCCAGCAATACTTTAAGTATCCTAGTTAAATATTTAACTTTACATTTCTGTTTTAATTATATTAGGTAAACTTCCATTCTTAATGCGATGCCTAGTAAAAAAACGCAAGAGAAAATAGTGAATAATGACAAGTACGGTTGGGCCTCAATCCTGAAGTACTGTGTTCAGTTATATTGTTGAACTGAAAATTGGTGGCTGTGTGCCCCTGCATGTTACCATGCATATCATAAACAAAACGTCACATGTAGTCGTACAGCACTCACAACACTCATTACCTCATACAGTAAACGCATGGGTGGTTAACAGTGAACAGTGACCCACCAGAGTGCTGCTTCTCTCGGTTTTTGTGTAACAGTTCTTCCAGTAGGCCCACTACTTTTCGCCATGCATCATCGAAAAGCTCGTCAGCTACTGCGTCTCGTAAGCAAGCTTTAGGGGACACCGGGGGTACCCCCTCCCGGGACTCTACAGCTGAGGCCTTCCTCTGATCCACCCCCTCATTCTCCCTGTGGTAAAGGGAATGACGCAAGAGAGCCATATTGTCAAAATACACCCACACACGCTTCAGATGCACTGGGTATTGAACAGATACTCACAATTAACAGCCCTGGTGGCGTGATCAATTTTTTAAAGAAAAAGTATGATTTCCTCATAATTGTAAAATCATAAATTGAGACAGTTTAGAAAAATCTAATGTATGCATTCTCCACTTATTTAAACTATAGTCTATAAGTAACAATATGTTTCTGCTCTTATTATTGCTGCTCTAGAGGGTAATGGAAGATTATATAGTGTACTTGCCTCAAAACCTTGTTCAATTCCATTGCTTATGTGGCTTCTGATACTATCAGACACAATTATACTGTGAAAGCTGCCTACATTTCTTGTACAGCATAGCATCAGCAGTAAATTATAGCATCCGCAATGAAGCATGAATGTGTCATTTTAATTCATTTGTTTGTTTTGTTGACCACTGTCTGTCAGGGTCAGAAACCACTTTGGTCACTTAACCTGGCTGACCAACCACAGTGCCTGCCATAAGGTTTGGGACAAAAACACATTTTTTTTTAAATTTACCCTGTTTCTTAGTGTTGCGTTCATTTTAATTTCACCATTGTATAAATTACAACACTTTTTATACACAGTCCTACTTATTTCAGGGCATCAGAATGTTTGGGACAAAGTAATGTTGGGTATATTAAAGCAGTCATGTTTAATACTTTCTTGCATATCCCTTGCAGGAACTGAATGCTTGAAGTCTGCAATTCATGGACACATTTCTTCTCTGGTGATGCTCTGCCAAGCCTCTACTGCAGTAACCTTTAGTTTCTGCTGCTTGTCCTTTTAAGTTTCTTCTTCAGCATATGCAAGGCCTGATCAACTGGATTTAAAATGTTACTGTGTCAGTCATTCAAAAAAAAAATGTAAAAATGTTTAGCTTTGAGAAACTCCCATATTGCCTTAACACTGTGTTTGTGATGATCATCTTGTTACAGGACAAATTTACTGTAACTTAAGCAGATGTTTCTATACACCTCAGAATAAATTGTGTAACCATTTAATGATGTCATCTGTGTACGCAGACTTACAAATGGATTTATTCTTATTTGTCAGCCTCATAATAGCTGCCTTGACTTTCATTTGCACAGCTTTTCTTGTCATGTTGAACAATGACAAGTATAGACTTCAAATGATAGAATAAAGCCTAAGTATCCCTACACTAATGAAGCACTGAAATACACCTGAGTAATGACAAACACCTGTAAAGCTAACTGTCCCAAACATTATGGTGCCCTAAATTGAAAGTTGCTGGTATAAAATTTAGTACATTATCATTCTTAAATGGTGAAACTAAAAATGAATGCAAATAACTTCTCACGTCTGAATTGTTTGATTTACAGTTTTACACTGAGTGAAGAGGTAAATCAAAGAAAAAAGTCTCATTGTCCCAAACAGGAGTGTAGTGAGTTAATATCAATATCCATATTAGAGATGCTGGTAATACATTTTACACAGTTCCCCAAAATTACTACAAAAATAATCTAGTGGGAATATAAAAAAAAAATGTGGCCTACGTTTCTTTCCCATCAAAGGCAAGAAACTCCTCTATCCTGCCCTCTGCTTCGTAGACCTCCTCCTCTTGCTGAATTTGAGACAAAGAGAGCTCCGAAAGAGGCAGCTTGTAGCACACAGGCTGATCAGACCAGGGGCCTGGGGCTAGTCTGTGGCCTTCGACACACAGCCTACAGGAATAGAAAGAGAAGGGAAGAGAAGCACAGAGAGAAAGATGAGAGAAAATTCTCATCATAGCTAGGCCAGACTGATAAATGCAGCACTTATGGGCATTTTTATTGCTGTGTCACGCCATTACTCTATATAGCAGTGCATATTTTAAATCAGATGTAGAGGCCTCACGCTAGAAGGCTGGTACGTGGGTAAACAGACAAAATAAAAATATGATTTGCAGCACACATTCCATGGACAAATGCAGTCTAGTGAAGAAGAAGCAGAAAAAGAGCCCTGAAGCCAATTAAAAGCATAAACCATTCATCAAGAGCCATGGCACTGAGAAAAGTACCATGAAAGAAAAGACTGGCTATAAACGTATCTGCTCAACAGTTTACCTGCTTGAATGAACATATGCAACTTTGAGTGATTATAGGCAACAATAATGATCAATACTGTCAAAAAAAGCATCGCAGCTATGTTTGCCAGAACCTCAACAGAAAAAATGTGACAGTGTGTAAGATATTATGATGTGTTTTAAGCAACCATAAATATCATAGTTGACAAGGACAAATGAGAGAAAACATATTGTAAAGCTGTTTATAGTAATTTGCTTTCAAAAACAGCTATAATACACTGTATACTTGTTTATGGCATACAATTAAAAACACATAATATAAATCTAATTCTTTTAGATCATCAGATCATCAGACACACAAACAAAGACATTCACACACACACACACACACACACACACACACACAGTTTATCATCTTTAATCCATCTCACGCACATGTGTTTGAACTATGAAAAGAAACTATGGGGCTCCCAATTGAAACCCAGGCAAATAAGGGGAAACATTCAAGTTTCACATAGAACAACTGAAACAATTGCTAGCAGGGCAGTTACATGACTTTCATCAAGGCATTTTTCAAGTTATGTTTTATTTTCTCAATTACAGATACCAAAAATGATCCAACTCATATTTCCAAGGACAGTACTTTATCTGCACAGGACAACACTTAAGTAAATGCTACTTTACTGTAAGGGCCAACACACAATTAAATCCATTAGTGCTTATTAGTAATATCAACATGAAATACATAGCTTATATCTTATTTTAACATTCCATTTTCATAGAAATTAAGATAAACTTGTGAAAAATGTTACACTGTAAATTTAAATACACATCAGAAAAACATGTCAATTTGACAGAAAAACATGGCTAATTTTAAAATAATTATATACTTGTGACTAAGATAATTTCCCTTCTAATTTTATAACAATTTAATATTTTTACAATAAATGGTGTCTTTTCTAACCTTGCCTCTTTATTTGGGTTAAGTGAAGGTGTCTACCAGAGTGATGTTCTATTTTGACAAATGTTGTTTTTTTTTACAGTGTATTAGACTAATGTAGCTAAAAAGCAATGGGACAATTAGCATTACAGTATACATTCCTAAACTGCTGTTTAGATAATAAGTAATCTCTTATATACTTGCTTATATAGTAAGTACATTGTGTAGGTAAACCAGTAGTAAGCAGTCTAAATATTTGGCCATTTTCAGACAAGAGTTAAACTTGAATCTGATTCATTGCTTACACATTAAACAAAGTTTAAAACTTCCCAAGTACCAAAATGGTTAGATGCACTTGAATTGTACACCTCATGTTTTTGTATTTCGCCATTCGCAGCTCTGCAGCACGTGTCTTCCTCATCCATCTGTCCTATCTGTCTGTTACTGGCCTCATGCCCACCAGTTCTAGTCATCACAATTCTGCACTGCCAGACTCCACCACCCAGCTGCTATCACCCTTATTCATTCATACTACACCACTGCTCCACTGTGGACCTACACTGTATTGTTATAGTGATTCATTTGTGGTGTTTATTTCAAAACACAAAGTTTAATCCATTTAATTCAGACATTCTGGCCACAATCTTTGAAGGGCTTGCCTTAGAGTTTTTGCACTACACTTACATACCCAGTAGGCATAATTTTAAGCACAAATACTGTTTTTATGCTGAATTACCATCTCTTACCATTGTTATGCTGATGATACACAATTGTACCTTTCTTTCCCACCAGATGATGGCACAGTGTCTTCCAGAATCACAGCATGCCTTGCAGACATTGCATGTTGGATGAAGAAACGACACCTTCAGCTCAACC
>JBBIGC010000033.1:3908894-3927095 GCA_037576955.1 Lepidarchus adonis
GAATGTGTGTATACAGTATTAGTATACCTCAGTCTACATTAGCGATACTGTAACTGTGATAAAGGAGAATGTGTATATACAGTATTAGTATACCTCAGTCTACATTAGCGATACTGTAACTGTTATAAAGGAGAAAAACTCTTTTGTGTCAACTGTGTGCTGTGTGCTCTGCACACCAGATATCTTGTTGGCAGTTGTACCACCCTTAAGGATTAGAGCAGCTAATTTGCATTGCCCCAGGGCTGCAAATTAATTTGTCTTCGTATCGTTGCCTCGTGACCTAAGCATAGCTGGGCCTCCTTTGACTGAAGCTTGTTGCTTGCCTGATAAATGAGAACTGTCATCGGTAACAAACGTCAGGGACAGAAATAGAGATCGCATCATGAAGCTGAGTAGCAGAAAAATGCATGTCTCCTCATGACTGTTTCACCTGAGATGTTGACCAAATCATGGACCCTTGGCTTTGTTTACTGTTTTCATATCTTTGATTAGGCTGTGTTTGTTTTTGTACGTTTTAAGGACAAAAAACGGCACGTATATTCCACATCATATGCAAAAGTTTCGGCACCCCTGCTTAAGTTAGAATGTTTTTTCATTTTGTAAGTGAAAATAAGTACAAATTCCCCACACATAACACAAATTTGCATACTTAAATACATAATTGCTGTGGGGTTTTTTTTGGTGATTTTTATGTTTTGGGAGAAATAGCACAAAATAAAATTAATAATTATAAGTTGTGCTGTTAAATTTGCTGATAATGCAAGTGTGTGTGTGTGTGTGTGTGTGTGTGCTAGTGAGATTGACAGAATGCAGCAATAAAAGCATAAAAAATCATACATGCCTTTAAGGAATATGTAGCTCTTCAAGTCACAGAGATCATGACTGATTTGCAGATTTTGTGGAAGCCGCGTGCCATTTATCATTAGTGTTTTGTGGTCATTCTCTCATTCTCAGCAAGAGACTTGGCCCAGCCCCAGCAGAGCTCAGATGTTGGTCCTCCTGGTACAGAGCAGTTTCTGTGTGCTGTATATGTTGTCACTTTTCCCCCGAGGCACGGAGTAACTTTCCAGCCTGCAGACGTGCATGTCTGCATCTGAAAATAGCTCAAACCGCAGAAGTTGGGCTCAGGAGCAGGGGCTCGCCTCTCACTTTCTCCCCCTCTTTTGCCTCCAGAAACGGGCAGTGGTCTGCTGCATTAACCCTCAAAGCCACTGAGTCCACCGAGGCTGAAAAGGAGGGAGAGGAAGTGGAGCTGGCTGTCTGGCTACACACATGTCTGACAGTTCCAACACATAGCCTGCCTTGCTCTTGATGCCTGGTAAGGAGCTTGTCCTCTTTGCCTTTTGTGGTGGGATACAGGTGAATGGGTGTTTATGGAAAGAAACGACTTATGGGAAAGTAGCTTTCTTCTGAAGGAATCATTCTCAAGAAGTAAAATGGTCATTTCAGCTTTGCCTGCCATCAGAAGTATCAGTGTAAACTCACTAAACTATAGATGTATGCTTACTAAAAAAAAGGTTGGTAAAGTTGGCCAAATGGGATGTACAACAAGAATATATTAGGCTTGCATATGTTTGGAAATTGAAACTTTATAGTGGCTATGTTAATTAGGTTTTTAATTACTTAATATAATATTTGCATAACTATTTCACAATATTAGTTCTTGTAAATGTTAACCTGCTATTTAGCAGTGTGCTCATGATGATTCAAGTATTTACTCTTTCTCATTGTACTCTGTGGGCTGTACTAGGTAGGGAATAATGTTTGAAATCACTGTTTGGGAAGAACACGTTATTAAGAATATGTTGTTTTCTAAATATCAAATTTATATATATATATAAAATTAAAATTAAAATGTATAATTATATATTATATAAAATTAAAATGTATAATTAAAATGTAATTGTAAATATATATATATATATATATTATAATTGAAATGTAAAAAATAATTATTCAGTATTTATTTAAAATATTTAAAATAGATATTATTCAGATTAAGTTGCACACAAGAAAAGAAGTAAAGCTGCTTCCACCAAAACATCAGCATGTGTAATGGTATGTTTGTACTTCAGTAGCAGCATTTGTTCTATTTGAAGAGGCTGTTTCTATTTGATCTTGTTTTCAATTCTATTTATAAGGTTTGAGTACAGCAGCTATTCTCACTTGATGAAAAGCCTCCAGTCAAAATTATCCGTAAAAAAGTCTCTGAACAATGACTTTGTGGCCTCATCATTTATATTAACAGCAAGTGGATATAAGCCTTATAAGTATGCTAGAAAAATATGATAGGCCTATGTGTGAATTTTTTTCAAACTCATATTTCCCACTGGTCATCTATACGACTCAGGTCTGTCAGTATTCTAGCAACTACCATCAGTTCACTTCGGTGAAAGTACAGGATTAGCCAGCAAATCCATAACTATTTCTAAGGTATATCCAAAAAATGGCTCAATTACAACCATTTGTGCTGAAAATGAAAAAAAATATGAAATGATTTCAGCCTAAATCTTTTTATTTGAGTAGGTTTAAATTTATTTAAATGTCGTGTCATCTCCAGATCATTTGAGAGGTAATGAAAGGCCATTTGTATGTACAGTCTGAGCACAATTTGTAGTACAATGTAAATGTCTTAGTCTGTTCACAGATATCTGTGGCATCCCTGAGAATCGAATCTCC
This sequence comes from Lepidarchus adonis, assembly GCA_037576955.1. NCBI lineage: Eukaryota > Metazoa > Chordata > Actinopteri > Characiformes > Lepidarchidae > Lepidarchus > Lepidarchus adonis. Next base: position 3,911,574 of record JBBIGC010000033.1, read on the forward strand.
CACTGAATACAAATCATCTTTGTTGAATGCATGACAATAAATTCACTTTATAACATTCTTGACTACCAAATTTCCAAAAATATAATGTATAGATTTGTCACGTTTGAACAAGTAAATATTATATTGTTAAGGATGAAACATTTTAATATTTATCCCTCTTTTCATTGTTCCTTTAACTGATTATTGTATGATCATTTGTAATCTGTGCATTGTGTTTGGATGTCTTCTTATAACCTTATGAACTTTGAAATTGCTATTGTTCAGTAGAGCCAGGAGTGGCATTCCATTCATTCTTGTGCCATTAAAGACGTCAGGCAGCTTTAATTCATAAGAGAGTAGCCCTTAGCCACTGTAAGGATCTCTTACAGGAGGCAGCCTGACAGACTCTTGCTCAGCCACTGTTTTTGTGACAAGGGGAGGGTGTCCATGGCTGGGGTATTTTTAACTTTTGTACAATAAAGGAGTGCCTGATGTGTGTTTCCTGAAGCTGGGCCCAGCACTGACTCAAACTTAGGAGAGATTTAATACCACTGTCAAAGTTGATTCATGTTTGCATCCTTGGGAAGTTTTAATGGTTTCTCCTTTACCAACATGTTTATGTTATTTAAAAAAATTGTTTTGCCCAAAAATGGGTGTACTATACCTCGTATTTTGTATTAAGTGTTAATTAATTAATGCATTTATGTGCACAAAAGAACATTTACTGTGCTTTAAAAAGGTCTTCATACCACTCAAACCCCCTTTACATTTTGTTACAAGGAAGTAATGCATCATTGTGAAGTGGAAGGAAAATAATACATGTGGTTCAAATTTTTTTATGAATTGTAATTTTGATTTGTATTCAGCTCCTTTTACTCTGCTTTGCCTAAATACAATCCAGTGCAACAAATGGCCTTCATAAGTCACCAAATTAGTAAATAGAGTGTAAATGTGTGTAACTTAATCCTAGTAAAAATACAGCTGTTCTGTGTAGGTCTTGGAGGTTTCTTAGAGAACAGTGGTGAACAAACAGCATCATGAAGACCAAGGAAGACACCAGACACATCAGGGATGAAGTTGTGGATAATTTTAAAGCAGGTTATGTTATAAAAAAATATCCCAAGTTTTGAACATCTCACTGAAAATAGAAAGAGTATAACACAACTGCACAAATGCAAGACATGGCCGTCCACCTAAACTGACTGACAGGCTGGACAAGGAGAGCATTAATCAGAGAAGCAGAAGCTTCAGAGAAGCAGAAGCTTCAAAGAAGCTCTTGGTTTCTCTGGAGGAGCTGCAGAGATCTACAGCTCAGGTGGGAGAATCTGTCCACAGGAAAACTATTAGTTGTTTACACCACAAATCTAGCCTTTGTGGAAAAGAAAGCCATTGTTGAAAGAAAGCCATAGGAAGTCCCATTTGCAGTTTGCCATAAGCCATGTAGGACACACAGCAAACATGTGGAACACTGGTCAGATTGAACTTGCAAAATGCTATATGTGGTGAAACATTGGACATCAACCTGTACACTGAAGTCCAGACCTAAAGATGGTAGAGACATGGCCCAAGAGACTTGCAGCTGTAATTGCAGAAAAAGGTGGTTCAACAAGGTATTGACACGGGGGGCAGAATACAAATGTATGCCACACTTTTTTTCTGATTTTTAAAAAATGTGTTTTTAACACCATGCATCATATTTTCCTTCCACTTTATAATTATCCATAATAATTTGTCAATATCCCAATAAAATACAATTTAATTAAGTTTGTGGTTATGTCATTCTAACATGTGGAAGAGTATAAATATTTATAAATACTTTTTCAAGGCACTGTAGAAGCACAAAGTAGTGTCACTGAAAACATTGTATAAATGTATAGTCTTATGCTTGCGAAAAGTTACAAAATATGAATGTTGCCCAGTTTAATGCAATAAATAATTCTGGACACCATATATACCTTCAGTCTATGAAAAGTTTTAGAAATAAGTCACTGGATGTTAAAATGAGTTAAAAAGAGTGACAGAAGCTATCCCTTAAGATGAGCTAATACTAAAGCTAACACTGGGAATTTTGGGATGTCAGAGAGACATATTCTGCCATCAAGGTGGCATCTTTTGCTGGGAAGTCCATAGTACATTAAAAAAAAACAATGCCAGGCCTCATTGTGCAAACAATACAATTGCATTGTTCAGTAGACACAGTGTGTGTGTGCCTGACTGGACTGACAGCAGTCTAGATTTGGCTTCTATTGATAATGTAAGGAGTTCTTAAAAAATAAAATCAGACAATGGCAATCATGAATTGTTCAGCAGTCTAGTATCAAGCACAAATAAGAAAATGCAACAGTCTCCATAGTTCCCAAATGATTAAACAGTCAAATTGAATGATGACTTTTTCTAAGTGTGTTGCAGGCTTCAAATCGTAAATTTGTTTATATTTACAGAAAAAAAAAACCTTTAATCGGGTAAATACAAGCTTAAGACATTTTTTTTATTACATTGCATGGTGGAAAGGCGAGGTGTAAATACACCAAGGGTCCTGCTCTGGCTGACGGTAGTCTGGGGTGGTTCCTGGGTTAAAGGACCATTCGTCAGGCAGGACCAGGGAACTATGCAGCATGTGCACATGCCTCCACACCGAAGGCACATGCAAAGCATCCCAAGGAGGGGTCCACAAATGGGTCTGTACAGCCCGGCTCCCACTCGCAGGGAATTTCCCAGCAAAGCCAACATCTGAACGAAGGAAGCTCACTCAGAGCCCACACTGCCTCCCGTTTTAGAGAGCACCTCATTTTAGGAAACTACACCTTCAAACAGGGAAGCGAGCAAGGAGGAGGCTCCAGCGAATGCAGGACAGAATGGTCCACTCTGTAAACCCAAGGACCACATCCCCAAAGAAATTCAGCAGCCACACCTTTCAGAGCCACTGAAGAAATCAGTGAGAACAATTGTGATGGATTCTATAGGTGGAACACATCAATGCTGATTACTCTTGTGAGGAGAAACTTCCGCTCCCTCTGCCCATAGATGGCATCACAGCCTCTTCCTGTAACTTCCTGCTGCATACGTGGAATACTACGTGCAACCTGCCATTTTGGAGATGCTCTGACTCATCCAGCTATTGCAATAAGGCCCTTATCAGAGTGGCTCAGATCCTTACACTTGCCAATTTTGAACGCTTCCAGCAAATCAATTTCTGGATCTGACTGTTCACTTGCTCCCTAATATATTTCACGCCCTGACAGATGCCATTGTAATGAAAACACTAGAGAGTTGATGTTACTCACTTGTCAGGGGTATTAATGTCATGGCTGATTGGTGTACATATTAATCTGAAATGTTTTCAGCTTTCAGATTCCCTGAAGTATATTTCTGAGGAGCTTACTTAACTTTTTTCTTCACTTGATGAAGGAAGTAGTTTTAGAGATGGCCACGATTCACTTTGAGGCATCAGTCAGGTCAGTTGTGATTGAGTCATTGTGACTTTTCACTGCTGGTAAGAGATAAACAAGGCTACTGAATGTTCTCCCAATGACTGTTAAAGAGCTACTTAACAGTCGACTTTTTTCACCCAAGGGACTGCTACTGCCAGTCTGGCCAACTGGAGGCTGTAAATCTCACTGTATTTAGATATTTTCTGACTGTATAGAGAAGAAAATGCAGGCATATTGACAAAGTGTTTGCATACTTTTACGTACTGGTCCATGTCGCTACCCAGATGTACTCTCAGTTTGTCATTGTCTAGACCAATCCAAGCAATACAGTATTTTGGTAGTTCTTGGTAAGGTCAGTATAGATGTAAAGTGGCAGACAATAGAATGTAGCTATGCTAACATAACATAACTCCTAGTTCTCAGTTGTTGGTAGGTTTTGTTCTTCTTGCTGCAGTGTGAACCTTTACACATTACTGTAATAACTGATTGTGGTCTTAACAATCCTATGTGGAACCTCAGGTAAAAGTTTTCTTAAAACATAACATCTGCTAACTGCTCTGACTATCTTACCAGTTGCATGCTGCATATCTGTAGGCAGTGTTTAAGTTTTGATTACTGCTGCATGGAAACCCAACACAATACTGTTGATAGCGATGTGATAAGTATCACAGCAGCAAATCCTAATATTTTAATATCACTTGGCTTTGAATGGATGTGTTCTAATGTGACAACATTGTCTGACTAACAAGAAGATAAAATACTAAAAACCTTAGCCTATTATCCTCAAAATGTTTCTCTAGTTTGCATTATCAGTGTTGTAACCACCTCAGAGACCCTTTTGTGTTTTGAACCAACTATAAAATGAAGATTAACTAAGCAATGCAGCACCGTGTGTGGTTTTATGGTTGTAATAATTATTAAAATAAGCTGATTTAAAATACATATAGATTACTTCAAATATACTTTGTCAAAATTACAAGTTGATTAGTTGGCTGTTTGCATGAGAACATTAATTTCTGTGTATTGAATTGTTTTATTCTAAGTAACAAAGTCTGGTAAAGAGACCCATTGTTTTGCTTTACACTTAAATATTTTTTTTTCTAAGAATCTTTACATTTTATTAAGTTATTTGAATCTGTACAAGGTTCATCACATCTCATTTACAAAAATAGTTCCATAGAACGATTCTTTAGGGAACAGTAATTTTTTTTTCTTTTTTTTTTCTTTACCCTACATTTTTAGCACGAAATATGTTTCACTGGAACAGAAATACTCTTTGCATGAGGAGAAATACTCTTCGTGAATGATTATGAATGATTTGGTCTTGACAAATAGTAAGTAGTTTTTTTGTGAGTAGTTTTTTTCCCTGCCATTTTGACATAAATGTAATGCCATACAGGCATCATGCCCTACAGGACTAGTTATGCATCATTGATATACATATGTCAGTTTTAGTCAATTTCTCCTGGGTAAAATGAGAAGATTATTATTCTTTGTTAGTAATATAGTTTATAGCAACAGTGCTACTCTGTGAGGGCTGGAGTAGATCTAAGTATATTCATGTGGAAGGCTTGGATGGCCAAATTAAAGAGATATTGCAGGTTATTTGACGGCTTCCTCTGAATTCCCCTACCCTATTTAAAAAGTTCCCTAACAGAAATCTTATCTGTAACCACTGCAATCAGCTTTCGCCATGGCGCAAACTTATCTCTGTCTTGCCGTGCTTTGAATTCCTTACCGAAATAAATAATACTATCAGAGCCGAGCCTAAATTTTCTTAGAAGCTCTTAAACTCTGAACTCTGTGTGTGAGGCAGATTGTTGAGCTGAGGGAGGCTCAATGACTTGAACTTAAGCTGCTTGAATGTTAAGTGGCTGTCTCTGAGACAGCCTCTCCATGCCGTTGGCTTCTCCCGCAAGAGTCTTCACTAGCACCTGCCTCCCCCCCACCAGCTGGACAACAGCTATTCCTCTCTGACTTGGCAGATGTCCCCACACTCTCCTCTCATCAGCACGCAACTTAGGTCCAGCACCCACTTTCACACCTACCATTGAACTGTAAGGACTGAATTATTTGCACAGAATCTGCTGTATCACGACGAGTGGGTCTGAATTAAATCCCTGTTCCAGCAGATGGGTCAAAAGGCTTGCACTTTGTACACTTACTGTACTTAACCCCAGTGGGGGAGGATGCAGGTTGCCAGTCCCTTACCCGAAATGGCCAGAGCCATCTTTGGATCTTTAGCTCATGTCCCACATCTCAATAGCATATTGATGATCTTAAATGCTTGAGTTAAAATAGCATGTTGATGAACTTACAGGCTGTTGTTGAGTTTGCACACAACACCATATCTTTTCCGTCTTAGCCTTATCATATTGTTATCTATACATTTAGAGATTATGGCTTGGTCGGCTCTAACTCCCCAGAGTAGTTGATGTGTGTGCACGTTCTACAAAATAAATCACATCAGCATCTGGAGCTTTCTGTTTTCTATCACTGTATAATAGAAGTAGTTCCTTCATTTGCTTGATTAAAATCTTAGTTTGCAACACAAACAAAATGAAAACCTATACATATTTACATTTGTTAGATACATAGCAAACATAGCAAAGTAAGTGTGATGACAGCATTGAGAAATCACACAGAGAAGGCAACAGTGGTCACATTTTGTTTTTACATTGGAGGTTTTAAAACCCAGATTTACTTATTTACAGCAGATAATTTTCTAACAAGTTACTCGTTATCTGACATTCAATTCATCTGTTATATTTGATACACATAATTATTTTTTATCCTGGTGAAGCTCCTACAGGAATGGAAATGGGTACACATTAAATAAAAAATGTGGTGTTCCTTCCAAAATCTTCATTCCACCCAATGAGCAGTGGCACCACAACTTACGTTCACAGTTTTGCCCTTAATGCAATTGTGATTCAAAGGTTTCCTTTTTAGGACTATGTCTGCCTTGTTGTGTCCTCACAAAAATGTTAATAAAAATAGCACGGCTGGAAATCCCAGATGAAAATCAGGAGATTCTTCCTATTTTGGTTAGTCTTAAGCTACATTGCAAAGATGTGGAGCTGTTTCTTTTAATACCGTGAGAGAGCAAAGCTTTGCATACTATATTTTACTGTTATAACCTTATATGTGATAAGCAAATCCTTTTGAGTCATCCAGGCCAAGGATTTCATTAGCCTCTAACAGCACTAACAGGTAGGAGCATTTAAGAGCATCTGTTTGTGATATACAATGCTGAACAATTCAAATTTTTGTTGTAAAGACTTATTGTTGAATCATTATGCAAATTATTTCCTGTAGATTTGTATAATTTCTTCTGTATTATTCAAAGAATACCATGTTAATTTTATGACAGAACGAATAAGTCAAATAGCCATATTAGCGATAACTAAGTAAGTGCAAAGTCCTTTGAACCTGTGTATTTTCATAAACAAACAGTGTGAAGCCTAAGAGGAAGCACTGGCTGCTAGTTGGAATCCGCATTCTGATATTTGAGGACATGTTTCAGAGCAGTTTTTGAAAGTTGAGAGTTGATGCTTCATTATATATATGCTGATGATAGGTGGAGTGGAGTGGTTACTCATTATATTGTCTTGACCTGTAGATAGTGTTTGGATAGGCAATATAGAGATGTTGTCAAATGACAATATTGTACGTTGAATTATGGCAAACACTTTACTGAACATGTCATGGGTGTCATGTAGTTCTCAAACTCTGGACAGAATTAGACATTATAGAAAGCTAGTAAACAATAACAATTGTACAGTAATTACACAAATTGCATAATAACTATGTCTAACTATGTCTAACCTATTTTCCCTTCCTTGTTTAAAATAAAATAGTTTGATTTAATAGCCTTTTCTGAATTTAGTGTTTTTCTAATGTCATAAAAATCATTCTTTCTTTTCAATTATTCTAAGGGCACAGAAACAAACTTAATTACCTTTTCTGTAACATAAAACCACTTAAACTTAGTAGGTCGAGCTTTGAAGAAGAAAGATAAATGTGGGATGTTTGCCATTTAAATATTTCATTTGTAAACAGCGAATTACAGATTTATAGACCTTCCTGCACTTGTTTGAATGTGAGACTTTGGTCCTGCTAGTTTTGTTAGAAAACCTCAGTGACTAGAAAGGAAAGATTTGAAATACAAGTATTGCAATATTTGTATAAAAACTCAACACAATAATGTGGCTTGTGGGGTTAATCTACAGTCAAGTTTACATGCTATGTTCTATATTTTAGCTTGTCTCTGGGTATTTAGTCCCTGCATCATTAGCTGGTTGTCAAGGAGCTGCAGGTCATGGTTTTCATGCTTCGTCCACTCAAAGAGGAAGTAAGCTTGTGGGCTTTCTAATACACTGCTAGTAAATTAGACTAAACACATTCTACTATGAGCAAGGAGGAACGCTGTTTATCAGAGGCCGGCGGTGCATAAATAATGTCTTAACTTGCCTAATGCTGAATGCTAGGGTTATGCAGTCTTCTTTTAGCACAGAACAAAGTCAACTGCCATCTTCTGTATAAAAGTATGTGGCCCCCATTTTTTTGCATATGGTTTCTTCCAAGATATTTAGTGGTCAAAAGGAGCCGCGGTCAAGTGGTTTAGTCCTGGTCATGCATGTGTGTTCTCAGGCGGGTGTCCAGCTCCTGTCCCCTCCAGCTGTTCTGTCGCCACTAGTCTGCTCTCTTGAAATCCAACACCATAATCTCTTCTTCATTTAATGCTGACAGGCCATTACAACTTGTGATTTACCCAAGTCTGACGGTGTCACAGGCAAATGTGTCCCCTGTGTTTTTTGTCCCAAATTTATGGGGCACGCTGGCTAAAGATTTATTTTGAGTGTTGAAACTGACGGCTTCTTTTTGTGAGAAACAGCAGGAGGAAATGTCGTTTGGCTTGATATTTTGTTAAGATTTATAAAAATTAGAACTGTCATGATTGATTGGTTGATTGATTGATTGAAATGTATGTTACTAATAAATCAACAGCTCCATTTGGCTGTTTGCTTGATGATACATATTAACCTTTTTTTACTGCTTCAAATTCTTCATAGTTTTATCCATTAATGTATTTTGGGATATTGGAAGAGGAAATCAGTAGTTTGTTATTGTGATGTCAATTTTTGTTTTTTGGCCTTTTTAAAAGTGTGATTTTAATGATTAAAATAGTTTATTAACTTCTCTGTTATAAATACAATCAATATTACAATCAATATTGCTAACAAAAAACATATATTCTCATGACCCCAGAAAGCACATTGATTTGTAGGAACTGTAGTTCATATTCTCATTTTACCCCATTCTTTTGGGCATAATCTAACCGCTCACGAAATCTGTGGGTCATTCTAAATACCGTTTAGAAACAGACCTCTCAGGTAAAGCACACCATGCTGTTTGTTAGAGAGGCTGGTCATTATGCATGCCGAGCGATGCTCGTGCCTGCGGTGACACTATCTGTTAGGCATGTGTCCAGTAGAATGCAGACTCAATGGTCTACCCTATCTGGACTGCTCTGCTTACATACTAGCATCTGACCCTAACGTTAGGAGCTGCATATGGAGGGCTGGAGGGTTAGGTAATGTAATAACGTAATGAAATGACTTCCCATCATAGAGCATCCTAGAAATATTCAGCTCACACCAAAATAAACGGGGTATTTTAAGAATAGGGTCATAAGAGCTGTTAATCTGTCACAGAAAAGTGATCAATCTAGGTCAAACTGAAGTGAAGGCGAAGTTGTTGAAGTTGCAGGGCTTGAAAACAAGGGTAATGATGGTGCATTATTTCTGAAGTATTCACACAGTTGTTAAGCTGTAGTAAACCAAAAGAGGTAATGGCTGAGTTCCGGGCTAAGTGTATGTGTGTGTGTGCGTGTGTGTGTATTTTGAAACTGAGCTGCGTGTTTCAGAGCAGAAATGCTGGGCTTGTATCACCTTTCACATGGGAGCTCACTCCCCAGGGGGTTGAACAGTCACATGGGCTGAAGACTTGCTGTCCCACACTCAACAATCCTGGGACTAAGAAACTAATGGAGCACTTTCTGATTAATATCATGCTATTATACCTACTCACCTTAAGGACAACAATATGGCTCATGGCAGGTTTATTTACTTAGCTAGTTTACAAAAATGTTTTTGTTAACTGGTTAAATTCTATGGTTTTTGCAGGACTTTGTGACTTCAAGACAACACTGGAAGACCAGCTCTTCAACATGAATACAGGTATGTAGAAGCCTTCCTTCCTTCCTTCCTTCCTTCCTTCCTCCCTCTTTCCTGCCATTTATTGTTTACTATTTCAATCATTCTACTGTCACAGCAGTATTTTTTAAAAACTGTGCAGATTCTCAGTCTTGGTATCTAAATAATTAAAAATCTTTAAAATCTCATTTGACCTCAGAATTCTCACAATTGACTTAACATTTCAAATATAATTTCATTCAATTTAGAAGAAAAACATGTATGTTCTCTGTCATATAAAAGTTTTCAATGATCCTAAATGTTTTTTATTGCCAAGTTCTTTGACTTTGGATATTGATCAACATCAATCAAATACAATCTGTGACATACTTTTAAATTACCCTTTCACATTTTACAGTTTGATTTTCTTACCAAATAATTTGTCTGCCAGATACATTAAAGAGTTACAGTAACATCACTTCATTTTTATGGACTACCTTTGTGAAATCTGGTTAAAAAACATTTTATAGTTATTTTGTCTCCTTTTTTGATAAATAAATTGAGTAAGCTGTTAATTATTGATGCTGCCAAAAGCAGATTAATGTTCACCATACTTTTGTTTGTGTCAGGAGTGACCTAGAGTAAGAAACAACAGAAAAGCTGATTTATACATGAAAGGCAGCTCACTCGAATGCAGATGAAGAATGAGACTTTCAAAATAATTCAACTCTTCAGATATTTAAACTTATTATCAGCTTATCTTATTATTATTGCTTATTAGCTTTTGAAATGTCATTATTCTTTAAAGAATGTAAAAGCCTGTTTATTGCACCACTACTACAATTGTGTAAGTAGAAACAGAAAAAAAAATAGTTTGGAAGTGGATTAGATGATAGCAGTCCATGAAACTATTCTCCAATCAGTTCTTTTTTTAATGTTTCATGATAATTATACCAAATGTACTTGGAGCTTAATCTTGTTACTTTCATATACATTTACCACTATTAGTCACTATTGTTTGAACACAATTCGATTGCAGATTTTGCTCGATGAAACAAAGCAAAAGTCCAGCCTCACATGACCCATGTACTACTTACACTTTTACTGGGATTTGTTTCTGTAACTCAGCATGTGATTGTGCATTCAGTGTTGGGTTTGTGGGAAGTTCTGCGCGGTGGGAGTTCCTGCCGCTGTGCTAGCTTTTAAAAAACTGCTTTTTCAATGGCTCACACTCCCAAAGCCTTCAGCATCTCAGCACCCAGCCCTTCCTGAGAGATAGAGCCAGGCCTGTGAGCCAGACGGGAACCCATCAGAAAGTGTCTGGCACTGTCAGCACCCCACCCTGCCTATCAACAAAACACTGTCTGAAGTCTCAGAGCAAAACTCATGTTTGTCCATTCTTTCATAAGTAGGAAATAATTTCACATCAGATAAATTAGGTATCATTTGCGATTAGAACATTTATGCTTTGTGGAAGTTTTTTGCATTTCACTCATACACTCATATACGTCTTGTTTGCAAAAAAAACTGTTATTTAAAGAAATGTGGGTTGGAAAGGTTATTTCAGAAATTTTTTTTAGCTAAATTGCAGCATTTGATGGATGAATCTGTTCCTTCAGCTACTTTTTATAACTTCTACAATATTTTCAACATCTTTATGCATTCAAATGCTTGCATGTGGATATTGCAATTGCTCGATGAACATGCTTGTCTGAAGTTATTTAATGTTTTGATGCATGCGCTTTGGCTTGTATGTGTGTGCTGCCATGCTTCTCACAGACAGTGGAGGACGAGCTCGCAAGAGCAGCACGCTTACACTCACACTAACCCCAATGAAGAGAGTACAGAGTTCCCCAAACCTGTATGGGCTCCCAGGTATTCTGCCCATGTGATTTAAACTTGCACGCATTCTACTCTGCTTCAGTACTAAACATTGCATTTATCTGAGAGCAGTTTGGAAAAAATGCATGATGGTCTGAGGACTCTAATATTCTAAGCTCTTCTTAAAGCATTGGTTCAGCCACAAATCAAATTTACATCTTTTATACACTTTACCCACAGGCTTTACCTATATATTAGCCTTATACATTAGCCACCTGCATACCTAAATCATCTAAATTTCCTGACTGTGTTGACTTCTTAAGCCATCTCAAGTACATTTTCTTATGTGTTTTCTAACACTACATGGCAATCTGTAAAACTGGCAAATGTGTGACATGCTTTTATCCATTTTGTACTGATAAAGGACTGTCACAGGGTTAGGCATTTGATTTTTGGCAGATCCATTGCTGTAACATTATGATTATTTTAGGAGGTTGGACCCAGGCCAGGTTAGAGCCTTTAAAAGCTAAATTATCTCCTGCTTATCCAGCAGGAATTTCTCACTCGTCTAACCAGAATAGATGCAGAAGTGCATAGCTCCTAATGTGAAGTCTACCTTAATGCTGTCATCCATAACAGCATCAGTACGAGGCCTTTATTCATGTTTATCTTATATACTGTCATATATAATTGATGGGTCCTGCTTCCTTACATGTGAACAAGGCTGTCATTTATATATAAGCTGACAGCTTTGAGCAAACAGAGAGACAGGCTGTGTTTAATCAATCATCACAGGCAGGAATTCCTCTTCAGTGGATTAGCATCACTTATGCCTGTCTTCTGATTCCCTACATCTCTCTCTCTTTCTCTCCCTCCTCCCTCTCTGTGTCTCTCATCCTCTGTCTAGCCGATAGCAGCTCCCAGATTGGCATGTTTGGGTTTCAGAAGTTGCAAGTGCCCGTCTCTGTTACTTAAAAGAGAACAGACTTTTCACTAGAGTCGGATTGTTGCCATAGTTGTGCTGTGCTATGGCAACAGTTGTGCACTCCATTGCTTTTATTCGCCCTCCCTCTCTTCTCAGCCTTGTTTCCTCTGGGGGTGACCCTTTTTGTTTGAGTGGCTTTATGGACTATGACCTCACACACACACAGTCTCCATTGTTTAATTATTCCGCTGGTGGACGGACTCCTGCAGCTTCAGAGTGCAAACACGGCCACTTCAGGTGCTGCTCACTTGGCCATGCATTTAACTGAGTTAGAAAAAAAAGAGTTATATGTTATATTTCAAAATATTAGTTTCATAATTGCTGGCATAGTTAATGAAATGCATTTATATTCACTACATATTTTATCACCTCCAGTAACAGTACTTTCTAAGTACCTTCAGACCTAAATAACCTTCAGACTTATAGCCACCAAGGGTCAGAAGAGTGCTTACCCATTTGCCATCACCTGAGTGAATGCATGTTAACGCCATACTGCAATCAAATTGGAGATGCTAGTGGAAAACATCCTCTTTCATCACTTTCTCAGCTTCATAAGTCCTCCTCTTTCATGTTGTCCTGTTGTGAGAACTGGAGCAGTGGTCTGGAATACAGCCAGTAATGATATCTGATGTACTACACAGTGCATGCAGAACATGAATGGAGCCTGATGAGTGTCATAGATCATAAGCTACCTGTCCAGCCAATGTGGATCTTTCATACTCTGAAGGCTTCACACTGGAATTAGGACACACCCAGAAAACAAACAGAATAAAGACACATTTTGTAATATCTTACTGATGCCATTTTTTGTGTGTGTTTGTTTAGGCACAGAATCTCCCTCAACAGATTCAGGTGAGCTGGAGTTTTTTTTAAGATATATTCACATATTCATAGGTTGTTATATTAGCTAAACCTTTAAATACAGTCATATGCTAAAGTTTTAATGCCTTGAAGTGAAAATACTCCACCACATCCTTTACACGAAGCAAACATATGCAGTAAGGCATCTTTTGTTAATTTGTGCAGTTTCTGTTTATTTACAGTATTTGTTGAATTATACATATTGGAAAAATTTAACAAAGTACAAAATGTGTTATTCGTGTTACACATACATTTTTGCAAAATTCTGTAAATGAAGAGTGTGCATAACCAAATGCAGAAGTGTCTATAAAAGAACTGTTGCTGAGTCTGGGTGATTATAGATTATATTTGACTCTGTTGCCATACTCTTTGTGTTTGTGTGGAACATTCTAGATGTGTGGCGGCCCTACAGCACTGGGGATGCTCTGAGAAATGGTGATGCGGCCACATCCTCTTTGGCGGCTAAAGGATTCAGGAGTGTCAGGCCCAACCTGCAAGATAAGAAATCTCCCACACCGGTAGGTTCAGCTACGCTTTCCCCCACTCACCCTGTTTGGCTCAACATTTTTACCTCAGGAAGTTTTTCCTTCCACAGGAAGTACTAATGGAAACACCGGTGACAGGCGTCACTGAATTTAGCCTGCCATGTTGGTCAAAGGCAGCAAACAGTAACAAATCTGCATTTCACATGGAGGTTAAATTTATAGTACTATTCCATTAATTAATATTTTACACTGCCAACTGGCTTAGTTGACACAGGTGCATGGACAGTGAGAATGTTATTGGAATATAAAAAAAGGTTCACATTAGATTTTTATGTAATAAAAAAATAAAAAATAAGTACTTATAGTCAAGTCATTTCAATAATATACAGTTAGCATTGTACATATTTAAATGAAACAACATTCCTCCAAGACCATGGACGGTGTCCAGCACAGTTTGGTAGTTCCCCTCCTCAACCACACTCACTAAACCTGCCAGTTAACAGGGGAGTTGAATCAGGTGTGTTGAAGCAGAAAAATCAGCAAACTATGCTGGACAATGGCCCTCTAGTAGTGGAGTTGCCCACCTATGTCCACGACAATAATGCTACATAAAAAACACAGAACACTGAACAGTAAACATGTGCAAACACTGCAGGACTTTGCAAAGACAGATGGTTTGTGCAAAGTGAAGACACAGTTGTGGTACCTACTTTGTGCAGAGTAGCAGGCTATGCAAAGATGCAACAATATTACTGAAATAGATAACATTTAAACAGAGTAGGTGTGGATAATTAAAACTTAAGATTAACATCTGAAAAATACACTTTAAAACAACCAAACAACCAAATGGTGTGTTATTTCAATTACTTCAATGCACATTCCCAAAGATGCTTCATTATTTTAGATCTATGAAAGAAATTAGATTATGAAAAATCTTTTTAAGTGCAAGAGAAGGGGTTGCAGTTAGTAATAGAGCACATTAGTAAGAGAATAGTTAGTAATAGAGCACATTAGTAAGAGAATAGTTAGTAATAGAGCACATTTGTAAGAGAATAGTTAGTAATGGAGCACATTAGTAAGAGAATAGTTAGTGATGGAGCACATTAGTAAGATAATAGTTAGTAATCGTGCACATTAGTAAGAGAATAGTTAGTGATGGAGCACATTAGTAAGAGAATAGATAGTGATGAAGCACATTAGTAAGAGAATAGTTAGTAATAGAGCACATTTGTAAGATAATAGTTAGTGATAGAGCACATTAGTAAGAGAATAGTTAGTAATAGAGCACATTAGTAAGAGTATAGTAAGTAACAGAGCACATTAGTAAGAGAATAGTAAGTAATAGAGCACATTTGTAAGATAATAGTTAGTGATAGAGCACATTAGTAAGAGAATAGTTAGTGATGGAACACATTAGTAAGAGAATAGTTAGTAATAGAGCACATTAGTAAGAGAATAGTAAGTAATAGAGCACATTTGTAAGATAATAGTTAGTGATGGAACACATTAGTAAGAGAATAGTTAGTGATGGAGCACATTAGTAAGAGAATAGTAAGTAATAGAGCACATTTGTAAGATAATAGTTAGTGATGGAGCACATTAGTAAGATAATAGTTAGTAATAGAGCACATTAGTATTAGAATAGTTAGTGATGGAGCACATTAGTAAGAGAATAGTTAGTGATGAAGCACATTAGTAAGAGAATAGTTAGTAATAGAGCACATTAGTAAGAGAATAGATAGTGATGGAGCATATTAGTAAGA
>JBBIGC010000033.1:3939374-3961944 GCA_037576955.1 Lepidarchus adonis
TTGAGTTGGCACAGCAGTGGAACCCTTTGTAGCTATATTATAGAACCTTTTTGATGGATTTCATTTTCTTTCTTTGGAAGAACCATACACGACAGATTTTCCAAAACAGAAAAAAAACAATTTTCA
Source organism: Lepidarchus adonis (assembly GCA_037576955.1). Lineage (NCBI taxonomy): Eukaryota > Metazoa > Chordata > Actinopteri > Characiformes > Lepidarchidae > Lepidarchus > Lepidarchus adonis. The sequence continues at coordinate 3,939,501 of JBBIGC010000033.1, forward strand.
ATGAATTGTCATTGATCTATACATAACAGTGCTTATACTCAGGATAAATGTGAGCTTTTATCTTGTTATTGTTTTCTATTAAAATTGCAGAAGTTTCGCTGATTTTTTAATGTAACACATATTTTTTATATACATTTATTATATTTATTTATGTGTATATATATTTATATTTTTATATTATATATATTTATATTTATATATTTATATTATATTTCACACATTTGTATCCTATTGCAATTATATGTAATTGCTGAAGCTGATAAATGAGTATTTATATACGCTGAACTACTGTAATGCAGCTGGAACAATGAACTTAGTTACAGTGACAGTGAAGTAGTTACACTGTGCTTGCACTGTAAAAGCATGACTATAGTTATTAGAGACAATATAAAATGGGGACCATCTGCTTCACATACAACATAGATGCATAATGATTGGGACAAATACATGTGTCTCAGTGTAAAACATTTCAGACATTTTAGATTCACCATGTAGAAATTACAACACTTTTTATACCAGCGCCATTAATTTCAGGGCACCATAAGCCTGTGCTAATGAAATTCAAGGATGCTAGTATGAGGCTGAAAAACAAGCTTTTGTGACATTTCTTTGTCAGAGACTACTATCTGTAGAAGACTTCATGAACAGAAATACAGAGGCTATACTACAAGACAGAAACCACAAAAACAGGATGGCCAGATTACAATCTCTGAAAAAGTAGGTTGCAGAATTCTGGAAAAAGATGTAATGGACAAACAAGACCAAGATTAATGTGTATAAATGTAATGTCAAGCGGGAAGTGTGAAGATGATGAACATGATTGTGCACATGGTACAGTTATCTTCATTGATGATATAACTGCTGACTGCATTTCACAATGAATTCTGAGGTGCATACAAACATGTTATCTGCTCAAGTTCCAGTAAAAGCCTCTAAACTCTTTGGCAGCACTTCATCCTGCAACAAGATAATGATCCCAAACATACTGCTAATGCAACATGTTTATTAAAGCTGAAACATTGAACAATTCTTGAATGGCCGAGCCTGTCACCTGATTTAAATACAAATTAGCATGCCTTCCATATGCTGAAGAAACCATAGAAAGAATATTCTCAGCACCTGGTGATGTTAATGAACCATTGTATGGTAAGGAATATGCAACAAAGTACTAAACATTACTGCTTAATGTAATTATTATTACTTTGTCCCAAACATTATGGTGCCCTGAAATAAGGAGTGTGTGTGGAGGGGGATCTATGAAAAGTGTTGTAATTTCTAAATGGTGAAAGTAAAATCTATGCAAAAGCATTCTGGAATGTGATGTGAATTGAAAGAAAATTGTGTTTTTGTCCCAAACATTATGGAGGACACTGTAAACTAAGAAGTGTTTTATATGGGCTCATTTGGTCTATAAATGATACACAGGCAATTAGAAAGTTGCACCAATTCACTCACAGCATCATTGAAAAACTGCACATACTGGCAATAAACCATTACTCTTTTACCTCATGCTATATTGTGGTGGTTGGGATTGAGTTCTATACTTGTACTTTAGATAATATATGTCCATCATGAAAAAAGTGCACATTTTTGAGTGAATTGCTACTGTGGTTTAATGTGCTTAATTAATTGAACTTTGTTACTGAGAAGAAAATGTAATGCTTGATTTCCTACTTTAAATTTCTACGATAAAAACAAACAACATTTTTAATGACTTAAATAGTCATTTAGTCCTTCAAAGTGCTTGTACCATATTTCAAAAGCCAGGAGATTTTTTACATTTTTTCTTTTTCTCATCCAGTTCACGTTCATTATATTATACAGATATACAAAAGCACGAAACTGTCAATATGTCTGCATAAATACCACCTTAATCATTATCAGATTGGAACACAACAAGAAGTAATAAAATAGACATTAAACAAATTAAACATGTTGTAATTAGTTATTTAAATCGTCCATTATTACAAATCTGTGAAAAAGTACGTGAACCTATAGGATTAGTAATTGATTTGAATGTAAATTAGAGTCAGATGTTTCAAATCCTTAAAATGACATTAAAGCATGAGACAGTTTGTTTTATTTACACTGATCAAAAAAATGAAAGGAACACATTGAAGACACATCAGATATCAATGGGATAAAAATCGTCTTGGATATCTATACTTATATAGACTGGGTAATGTGTTAGGAACAACATAGGTGGTGACACAGATGGACCAAAACATAGTGTCCCAAAGGTGTTGTATTGGATTTAAGTCAGGTGAGCATGGGGAGTGGGGGTCAATTCCTTCATTCTCCAGGAACTACCTGCATGCTCACATGAAGTCAGACATTGTTCTGCACCAGGAGGAACCCCAGTCCAATGGACCTTCCAATGTAGGGTCTGACAATGAGTCATAATGCATAATACCAGTCAGGGTGCCGTTGTCTAGCCAGTAGAAGTCTGTGAGTCCTTCCATGGATCTGCCTCCCCAGACCATCACTGACCCACCACCAAACTAGTCATGCTGAACAATGTTATAGGCAGCATAATGTTCTCCATGGGTTCTCCAGACCCTTTCACCTCTGCCACATATGCTCAGGATGAACCTGCTCTTATCTGTGAAAAGCGCAGTGCACCAGTAGTGGACCTGACAATTCTGGTATTTTATAGCAAATGCGAGTCGTTCTCCACAGTGCAGTATATAAATGTAAATATACATCAGCTTCAAGAGCTCACCCTGGTGAAATAACAAGCAATGTTATTCACCCCACCTGTTAGTAGTGTGTTTATGTTATGGATGATCGGTGTATACAGTCTTGTGCAAAAGTTTGGGCAGCTCTTGATAAATAACAGTTTTTGGTGATTTTGTAACTGAAAAAATACACAATATTTTCAGCAAACATTGATGCATAGTTACTTTTAATGCCATAAATTGAAATATCTCTGGCAGATATCACAGCTTGCAAATAAATTTTAGAGCTAAAAGTATTTTAGTTTTTGTACTTGGGATTTTCTCCCATTCTTCCTTGCAAAAGGCTTCTGGTTCTGTAATATTCTTTCATTTTCAGATTCTTACACTGCTGCTTAGAGTAACCGATGGTTGTGTGTGCACAAGGTTAGAAGAGTCAGAGTATTTGTAAAGCTTTGCACCAGCTGACATTTACTAATGACAGCTCTTGCCATGCATCAGATCTAATGAGCTGATTAAGGTCTGAAACCTTGTAAAAAGAATCTGAGACTTTGGAACTATTAGGATGTCCAAACTTTTGCACAGTGCCATAATAGTGTTTTTATTATTATTTTTGTTGTTGTTCAATTTATTGCATAAAAAGTAACTATGCATCAATGTTTTCTGAAAATATTGTGTATTTTTTTTCATGTCCTAGAGAGACTGTGTTAACATCCTTCAAATCACTAAAACATATTATTTATCAAGGGGTGCCCAAACTTTTGCATAAGGTTGTATATAAGTGAAATTACTAGTGCTCTGAAGATTAGATGGATTATAATCAGAAAATAAATGTATTTTTTGGGGGGTGCCATGACAACAGCAGGAGAGAGGAAGACGTTAACTGCATCAAGATGCAAACAACAGTTAGCCTAGTTTTAAGTATCTAACCTAAGACATAAATTATGTGGCCTGCTTTACTTTAGCCATCCAGAGACAGGGAACATGATAATTAATAGCAATGAAAGCAGAGTCAGGACGATTTATGCTGACCTCACAAAGTCCCAAAACACATTCTCTTCTTCTTATCTCATATGAACAGATGCACACAGCTAGGTTAATGTGGACAACAGATACACGTTAGATACTGAGAGACTTAAAGGTCATAAATTAGAACTATAAATAAGTGTACTCATATTCATGTACAGTGGGTCAAAACAGTATTTTAAAAAGACTAAAAAGATCTGTAATGTTCATCATAGAAATGTTCATTTTAAAGAATTAAGTATTTGGTCAATAAAAAAAGTTCACATCAATACTTTGTAATGTAACCTTGTTTGACAGAGGTCACTAGGTTTTCACTGCCCATTCTTCCATGCAGATCTTCTTAGGAGCTGTGATATTTTGGGGCTGTTACTGGGCAACACAGACTTTCAACTCCCTCCACAGATTCTCTATGGGATTGAGGTCCAGAGACTGACTAGACCACTCCAAAACCTTGAAATGCTTTTTATGTAGCCACTCCTTCGTTGCCCAGATGGTGTGTTTGGGATCATTGTCATGCTGGAAGATCCAGCCACATTTCATTGTCAATGCTCTCACTGATGGAAGGAGGGTTTTCATCCTTTTCTTTATTATGGATCAGTCGTTCTGTCTCATTTGTGGGAACAGCAGCTCCAAAGCATAATGTTTCCACCCCCATGCTTCACAGTGGGTATGGCATTCTTGGAATGCAACTCTGCATTCTTCCCCCTTTAACACAGCGAGTAGCATTTATACCAAAGATTTCCATTTTGGTCTTATCTGACTACATGACGAAATAGTGTGTTACTAATAGTAACTTTGTTACTGTGGTCCCAACTGTCTTCAGGTCATTGACCAGTTCCCCCCGTGTAGTTCTGGGCTGTTTCCTTACCATTCACAAGATTATTTTTACCCCACGAGGTGAGATCTTGCATGGAGCCCATGTTGGAGAGATTGTCAGTGTTCTTGTATTTATTTCATTTTCTAATAATTGCTCCAACAGTTGATCTTATCTCACCAAGCTGCTTGCTTATTATAGATTGGCTCATTCCAGTCTTGTGCAGGTGTACAATCTTGTCCCTGGTTTCGTTAGACAGCTCTAGAGTCTGACTGTTTGAAGGTGTGTCTTTTTATACCGATAATATGTTCAAACAGGTGCCATTAATACAGGTAACGAGTGGAGGATAGAAGAGCTCCTTAAGAAGAAGTAACAGGTCTGTGAGGGCTTTCTTGCTTGTTTGTAAGTGCTAAATACTTGCATAAAATGTGATTTTCTAGATTTGTTTTTACATTTTGTCTGTTCACAGTTGAAGAGAACCTATGATGAACATTACAGACTTTCTCAGTTTTTTAAGTGGGACAACTTGCAGAATCAGTGACTGCCAAATACTTTTTTGCCCCTCTGTATCATAGATTTATATATTTTCATAAAACTTTGCATAGGACAATGACTCAAATTCTCAACACCTTCAGAAGCATGAAGCCAGAAATACTGGAAAAAATTAAATTGACATTTGAACATACTCTATTGTTTGAACGTTAAAGTTTGTTATGGAGTGTGATGCATTGATGTGTGGTGTAGTGACTAATGTGTGATACTGGTCGCTACAAAAAGACAATTTATTACTGTTTCACTTTTTATTGGCATGGCTTTGGTCAGAGGTAGTACAAAACTTAATCAAAATGCAAGGAGTCAAAAGTAAAATGTTTTCTACTGGAACCTTTTAATAATTAAAAAAAGCTTTTAATCTGAATAATACTTCAGCAAATGGCAACTTAAAAAATTTAAATATCATAAATTATATTTGCTCAAGTATTTTCCATCCCTTTTTAGTCCTCTAACTGATGCAGTGAAATAAATATCAGGCTTTTTGAATAACACTTTACACTGCGTTCCAAATTATTATGTAAATTATGTTTTTCTCTGATTTACTAAATAGTTGATGCAAATGACAGTCAGTATAATTTTCAAGTCATCAACCATAAGAGTAGAACTTGAATGTTACTGAACAAACCTCCCAATTATAATAGTATGTTTTTTAAAAATGAAAAACTTAAAATGCACTGTTCCAAATTACTACGCAAAACAGAGTTTCAAAACATTTAATTGGTTGTAAAGAACTGAAAAATGGTAATGGTAATTAGTTTTACAGCATTAGGAGATCATTTACTGAAATCAAAACCTATTTAAATTAAAAACATCTTAAAAGGTGAAGTTACATATTAACATAGGATCCCTTATTGGATAGCAGCTTCACAACTCTTGCATCCATTGAACTTGTAAGTTTTTGGAGAGTTTTTGCTTGAATGTCTTTGCAGGATGTCAGAATAGCCTCCCAGAGCTGCTGTTTGGATGTGAACTGCCTCCTACCCTCATATATCTTCTACTTGAGGATGTTCCATAGGTTCTCAATAGGATTGAGGTTAGGGGAAGATGGGGGCCACACCATGAGTTTCTCTCCTTTAATGTTGATAGCAGCCAATGATGTAGAGGTTTTCCTTGCGGCATGAGATAATTTTGTTATGGATAGCATGGTTCTCCTTTTTGTACCATGGAAGAAATTGGTCAGCCAGGGAACCTAAAGGGGCCAACCCGCTCTCTCCACATGATTCCAGCCCAAAACTGATGTCGCAGCCTTGTTGGGGCATTGTGGCCGAGCAGCAACCATCCACCACTACATCCATCTGGACCATCCAGGGTTGCACAGCACTCATCAGTGAACAAGACTGTTGGAAAATAAGTCTTCATGTAGTTCTGGACCCCATGCAGCCAATTCTGCCTGTGAGCAATGGTTAGGGGCTGAATAGGGGCTTAAACTCTGTAAAGTTGCTTTGTGACAATGTCAGTTGTAAAAAGCGCTCTATAAATAAAATTGACTTGACTTGACTTGACCTTACTCTCCCAATATCTCATACGTCTCTTACATAAGAGAATCGGCATTTTGCTGTCCTTAAATGTGTAACAGCTGAATTTACGCTACTTAAAGGAAGTATGTGCTAGCCTTCATTCTCCCAGTTAGTTTGTATTATATAGTAGCAAAAGATGCAGGGACACAAATTTGATCCTCCAGTTATTCATGTGTGGAGTGAGACTGTCAGATGGGATCAGAAATCAAACTTTAATAGTTTCTTGCATGCTTTTTTATCATTGTATTGCAAAAGAAATAATAAGGACACACAAATGAGATAATGCCAGGTTTCTAGGTCAGTGTCTCTTCTGTATATCAATATACACGCATCCCCAAAGCCAACATGTTTTTACCTTCAGCAGTCCTTAAAGGCATAACTTTATGTGGTGGTTTAAAAAAAATCTGAGAATAAATTATCCATGAAAGGCCCCAGTCAATGATGCCTCATAATCATTAAAAAGTGAGCACAGTGACTGATATAAATAAAAAGTCTGGTGTATGTGACTACCACACTTTCTTGAATATCATTTTCCATTTCCATATTCATTTTTCCTCATTTATTGGTGCATTTTTCAGTGAATTAAATGAACATTCAAATGTCCAATTTTATTTTCAATACAAACTTGGTGTGGTGTCTTAGCCATTATGCTTTTCTTTTGGAATTTGTGACTATACATATGCCATTAAATGAGCTATTTAACAAAAACAATAAATTATATGTTGTATTTTTGGCTTTAATTGCAGTATTTAACCAACAACAATAATGTCCACCAATTCATTTTTAATTGATCAGCTGTCAATATATTGTGCACCCTAATTGTAATTAAATAAGCATTGCCGTGATTAATGGTAGGAATTGTGCAGCGTGAAAATAGATGGTGTATATTGGCATGTTGTCCGATCTCCTGCAGTCAGGTAACTACCTCCTTTTTCTCCCATCATCTCTGTGGCCCTGCCATCTCCACCCCCCTCCTGCTATCTGTTTCTTCTTTGGGTCAAGCCTCCTAAAAAACACCTGGATTACAATCCAGAGAGCGCTCTCCGATTTCACCATGAGGTAATCAGTGTTTGGGGAGGGGTTGGGAGAAGATTGAGTAAGTAAATGACTGAAAGAATGAGTGGGGTATAGATTAAATGAGTGTAGTCATCAAGCAGATGCATCTTCTAAGACAAAGTGAAAGAAAATGTACAGTCAGATATTTCTAAAAATGACTTCATTCTTTTCTTCAGTTCTCCATTCTTCATCATTCACCACATTATTCATCAATTTGAAGTGTTTGTACTATATATTATCCACCTGATTTCTTGCGCTAAGACTTTGTGAGACTTCTGGGCCATCAGTCCTTACAGTCAAAGTAGTTGCCATATCAAATGACAGTTTCACTTTATTATTTTTTCTTCTTCTGTGTGAGTAAAAATAGCCTCCTGACACCTCTGACGAATAGCCATAGATAGCTCTTGGTCTAGTGCATAGCATTATCTGATTAACATTGCTCTACAATACTGCAGCAAAGATTTCATTGTGTTCTCAGACTGACTAGGAGTTCTTCCCATTGGATAGCAGCTTAATGTCATATGTCATTGGCTAGTAGTGCATGTGGCTCTATTGTTGGAAAAGATTGTGTGAGGTCACAATTGGAGTTACGTTTGGACCGCTGCTATAAAACCATACAGAGAGCTGCTTAAAATTGTCGCTGGGCTTTTGCAGCCCAATTAAGAGCTTGCTTGTTGCAAGGTAGCTGTCACTTAGGCCTGTATTTATGTTTACTAGCTACAAATATGTCACAGCGAGCAGACATTTCTGGCACCACACAGAGGCTACTTTTAAAGGCTGTTAAAAGAATGAGATGGGCGTCTCCTGCAGCTCCAGGGCACTATTCCAGATGAGCCTCCTCAGGGCTTCAGTAGGAGGAAAATGATTATCTACTTCAGTCATGCGTACAAGGAGTTCCCTGCCTTGTTTGACATAGAATTGCTTGTAAGTGACCCGTTGCATCCAGCTGCTCTAGGACAGGCTTTTTTAAGGGATAGCTGCCCATGTCAAGGCATCTAGACAAAGAATTTCACAGATCTTTGTCTATATATATTTTTTATCAAGTCTTCAGTGCTGCTCGGTGTATTGGGACTGAGGGACAATTAAAGGAATCACTCGAGTCTTTGTTTTCTATTTCAGACTTCCTTTTATCAGCCGTCTGCAGACAGAAGCCTCGAACGGCCCTTGAGGTATGCCAATTTTCCCTGTTGTCCTAAATTCACTATTAGTTGTGACACAAAAGACATATTTTTTTTGTCTTTTCTTGATTAGCATGAAATACATGTCTGTCTTTGTGTTACTGTATGCACAGTTCATTTTTGATAAATTATTGGCATAGCTGCAGAGCTGAAGGGTGAGACAGCTGCAAAAGCCTTGTCCTTGCTTGCTGTCAATAGGAAACTAATCACCAGCAGTCTGCCTTCACATAATAAATCATAAACTGTGTGCTACTGAGATTACTTTTCATCTCTCTAGAAAATGGCTTTCAGTCTGATTACTATGTGACTGCTTGAGTGAGTCTCTGTAAAGGTTTTTGATTGGTATTCAGTAAGAAGTTTAACTTTAACTTTAATATGAATGGGCTGAACTATTGTATTCTGAATAAGTTTTTGTGACATTACAGCATTAGGGACCAGAAAGTGAACAGTTTATACATGAATGTGTTTTCTTTTACCTGACATTGACATTTATTACAACAACATGACAATGCTTATTATTATGATATGAATAATATATTACAATATATTACTTTTTGAGAATATAATTGTATGTTGGCAATACTAACTGCACCTTTCATTACAAGACAGTATGAATTGCAATATAATATGTTTGATAGTATATTGTAATGTTGGTACTTTTTGTTTATTCCAGACGATCAGACTTCAGGCAAATATAATTTTTTTGTAAAAGTTTTGTATATTGTGGCTTCTTCATGAAGTATTGTAATGTTATATTTTAGCCATATCACCCATCCCTACAACAATTAATGTTAGGTATAGCATTATTCTTAAAGTTTGAGAATAAGAATTTGTAAGTTGTCAGTAGCATTTTATTTGGAATTTACACTTTGGAGAAGCTTAACTTTGTTTCTTAACTTACCTTTAACTTACAGTACAGTCAACTGAATATATATTAATTAATCTTTATTTTTAGCTCTGAACCTGACCCATAAACCTAATTCAATCTAAAGCCTAAACATTACCTAAAAAACCTAATACCCTAGCAGTGTTAGAGTGAACTAGGATTCACTACTTTGTTAACTGCTTGAACATGCAATCCTAAGGAGGCTATGGTGTAGGTCTGGGCGATATATCGAGTATACTCAATGTATCTCTGCATGTTTTAAATGCAATGTAGTAAATTACTATATCGTGACCATAGAGTATAAATCCTAACTTTATTGTTAAACAGCATGTTCCTCACTTTTGAGTTTCCCTTTTCTGCGCTGTCAAAGCAGACAGCTCGCTCCCCCGCCCATCCAGAGAACTCTCCTGGCATATGTGCATTTTGTACTTAACTAACAGAGAAGTGAATCTGCAGAAATCAGATCAATTTCAGAGACATTAATTGGAGATGGAGGTGGACAAATTGTTTCAGAAAAGGCACTGGTTCTGTTATTTGGCATTGGTTTGGATAACACAAGGATGACGTTGAGCAAAACACATTTATCTGCAAAGTATGTCACAAGTCCATCGCCACAAAAGGTAGCAGTTTCACAAACTTGTTTCATCACCTGAAAATCCATCCACTGCAAAACGAAAAATGCCTTGTCACAACTATAAAGTTGGAATTTCCCAATTTAAATGAAGAGTTTAATATGGTAAACTTCAGTTTAAAATAAAGAGTTTGTTATATTAAACTTTGGTTTAAATATATGTTAATGTTATGTTAAAAGTTGGTTTAAAATAGAGTTCTGTGTTAAAGTTTAGTTTGCTACATTATACTTATTTAAATACTTTATTTAATGTTAATTTTATGTTAAACTTTGGCTAAATTTATTATATTGCTGTCATTTTATGCAATGTAGGGCCAAATTGATCATTTATACAGCGATTTAGAGGAAATTTAAAGTTATTGAGATATATATTGAGCTTCGCGATATATCCTAAAAATATCACTATATTATTTTTATGCAATATCGCCCAGTCCTGTATATTGTTGACCTTCAGTATATGTATTCAGTTTAGATGTATTTCTCTCTGTTATAGTTCTGCTAGTGATAACAGAAAGAGACGGAAGTCAGAGCCTGCAGCTACGCATTCCAGACCTCAGAGCAGTCTGAGTTCTGCCCAGAGTATTATAAAACCATCCGAGACTTCTACCACCTACTTATCAGAGCCACAAAGGAGTACCCCTAAGAAGCCTCTCTCCAGCACCCCATCCACTTCCTCCTCCCCGGCCAGGTCAAAAGGTAGGCAGCACAAACATCAAAATATCTTAAATTACCATGAAATGTAAACAGTGTGCTCAGAGTTATTTTGTCTTGTTGTTTTTGCCTTGTTATGTCTGAGCTCAGCGTGGGAGCAGAATCTTATAAAGGCTTTCCTTTTGCATGAATTAGCCAAATGAATTATTTATTGTTTACAGTCTCGGCTTAGATAGTGTGTCGTTGCTTCTGATGCAGTCAGAAGAGGGTTTGTTGCTGAGGATGTCTAACCTCTTTTCAGTTTTCTCATGGGATGTAATAAAGAGCGTGTTCAGTTTTCTCACCCGAAGGCCAATTACATGTTAATGTCTTCTCGTGTCTTTCTCTTGTCATGCTGCTCGTGATGGATATCTAAGGTGGGAATATTAGCACAATGCACTCTGCACATTTAAATGGTCAAAGTCTGTGTCTTGATACCTCATATAATTCAGTAGACACATGCGACAATGACCAAAATGAGAACACACTTGTCACATCTTGCTCAGAGGGCCTAAAGAATGGCTGGCATACAGAGCCACAGAGTCTGGAGGTGTGGGTCAGCACAGAGGAGGCCTGTCCTAAGCTTAAATCCTGGAGCTGCGATGACCTTTTGTCTGAGGGCCAAGAGAAAGGAATGGGAGAAAGAAATCGCTCTGATAGCACTGGTTCCCTGATGCAGAGAGAACCAGAAGGATCTCCTCACAGCAAAGATCACGCTTCAGAGGATCTCAGAGAAAGCAGCAGACATCGCTCTGCCCATGATGCACCAGGCTTCCTCAAACTCTACAAGAAGATGCACCATATTAACCGGCAAGAGCTGATCAATTCAGAGATAATCTGCTCTGTCAAAGCGAGGGTTCATAAGTACGAGAGCGAGCAGCATAAAGACCGTTGCTTGGGTACCCCTGGCTGTAGCAGTGAGGTACCACAAGACATGGTGCACAACAGGATCTCAGAGTTTGAGAGTTTGATCCAGAAATCAAAATCCATGCCAAACCTGGGAAGCGAATACCAGTCGAGGGGACCCTCCCGCAGGAGCAGCAGTCCAAATCGCAGCTACTCTATTGAATCGTTGTTAGATGAAGATCCACCAGCCAGGAATCCTCCTGAGGGCCGGCCTCAGTACACCAAGATCCGTGCTCCAGTGCCAATCCATATACAAGTGACCAGCGACCACCTGCAACACTCTGCTGTTCAGCAGGATTTTTCAGACAGTGACCACGATGCTGTTGTGTCTGACCTTAGTGACTTTATCCAGATAGAGGGCTCGTCTTTCTGCAGCGAGAGCGACTTTGACCACTGCTCCTATGCATCCTCTGAGAGCTTCTGTGGATCAGGGCACCATCACCACTACCACAGACAACTGGTAAGCTCCTGCAAAGGCAGATGTCCAGCTTCCTACACTCGCTTCACCACCATGATCAAACATGAGAGGGCAAAACAAGACAGAAGACAGCAATTACGTGTGGAGGATTCTGAGACTGGCCTCAGCAAACTTGCCTTCCTGGTCAGCCCAGTGCCATTTCGCAGAAAGAAGAACTCCTCTCTGAGGCACAACTGCATCCCAAAATCCAAGAGCTGCATGTATGAGGCTCTGGACTCGGCTTTGATGGACATCTACGAACACATTAGTGCTGAGAAGCGCAGGGGCAGCCTCCCAGACAACAGCATCCTTCACAGACTGCTGGCAGAGTTGCTTCCTGATGTCCCTGAGAGGAACACTTCTCTTCAAGCTGTGGAACGGGCAAGCCCTTTGCCTCACCTTCGTTCATACCACCCCCAGCCTGATGGCATGTGCAGTCAGGACTGTTACCAGCCAGAATACTCCCACAGTGCTTTCTACCACCCCTTGGACAACAACAACAACAAAAACCAGAAGATCCATGATTCTCCTCATTGCTGTCAAGGTGGATTCTCATCACTCTCATGTGCCCCCCAACATCCCCGCTGTACCCTTTTTGTGTTTGAGCTCTCTACTTCTCCAACTGCCTTCCATGCCCACCAATGCCATGCTCCACCTGTGTTTGTGAATGTGCTTGAGTAGAGCGAGAACCTTGGGTTTTTATTTAAATGAACAACATTGAGGCATGCCACACTCCCATATCATTCTGTTATGATTTCATCCTACTATTACAATTGTACTTTTGTTGATATTTGTTGATTATTTTGTATTGTTCAATGGGAACCATATCTTTTCACTAGTCCCACTATGTGTGTGGGCCTTCCATGAAAGAACTTTATGACTCTAAAAAACTTGCCTACAGAAATAGCTGTGAACAGATGACTTGAGCAGCTGAAGCAATCTAAAAACAGGTTCAGGGTTTTGGCCCGTGAGAAGAATACATTCTTCTCTTACGAATTTTGACTCTGTATGTTCTCTTGTCACTGTGATTGGTCTTGATGCCTTATGGCATGTGGGTGTGTATATTTTATTTACATTGGCACAGTGTACAGCTTTCCATTTCATAGATCTTTAAATAAACCTAATGGCCATTTGCTGACGATTGAAGACCCATTTACTTTCGACCAGAGCCAAGGCCTTTAAATGATGATTCTCCTGAGCAAAGGGCCTTACAGGCATTTGGCACTGGAAAATCCTCACCATGTGGGGGTCTTGTATAAATACACTTGTTCCATGTAGCAGATCTGTTTGCAGTGCAAGAGTATAAATCTCTCCCACGATATGACCAGCAGAAATCATTTAGGAGAGATTCTGGAGATGTTGACATGTAGGAAGACCTGCCTCTTTTCCAAAATATTTTGAACATGTTGTTTTTATGTTTTTATTGCAATTTTTTTCTCTCATCCTGAAAAAGCCCATCATTGCTTTACCATTTCATACCTGCTTCATATGATAGTAGTAGTTTTTCTGTCTGCATGAACCAAGCTTTCATTCCTAAAGATTTGCTTCTCTCTTCCCTTTATATCAAGAAACATCCAGAGGTTTTTCAAATCCTGATGTTGGCAGACACACTCCACAAATCAGGAGACCTACACCTGAAGTCAGAGAGGTTGGTGGTTAGATCATTCCGTGCTCTTTACTATCACTAGTATTACAATGTTGTTTGTCAGATCATCTCCTGTCTTGCTTATCCTACAGAAAGTGCCAGCCAGAGCGATCTATGACTTCAAGGCACTGACAGCAAAGTATGAAATGTTTATAATTCCATGTGTTTTGCATTTGTGATTTTGCTTTTATTTGTGATTTTAAAAATAGCAGCATTATGTGTCTTGCCAATGTCTTGCATTACAATAAAAAGTTTCTTCTTTAAATAACTTGTGCAGAGAACTGCCATTCAAGAAAGGAGAGACTGTGTACATCACACGACAGATAGATAATAACTGGTATGAAGGAGAGCAGCATGGGAAAGTGGGAATCTTCCCTATCTCTTATGTGGAGGTTTGTTATGTATCCCTAAGCCTTTTACAGTTTTTACATGAACCAGGTTGCTGTAATTCAAGCTGATTACTTCCAAAACCTCATGCATTTTTATCCATTCAGTATATATGGTATGCATAAATTCGGGCACACCTGGTTAGATTGCATGTTTCTTAAATTCTTTGCAGACAACAATTTCATTTTAATGCACAATTATTGTTCATTTGATTACTTAAAAATATGAGAAAATTGTGAAACCCTAAAACCAAAAAACAATCTAAAAAATAACTTGCTAATTTAGCATAAGATTATATACTATATAACATTACATATTTAGTCATTGTGAACACACAGTGCACCACAACAAAATTTGTCATCTGCATTTAACCCATCACACATGGATCAGCAGACAGCTATCAGCAGTGAAGTGGTGCCCGGGCTGGGACTTGAACCTGCGACCTTCTGATCTCTGGGGCAAAGTCCTAACCACTAGGCCTCCACTGCCCCAAATATGCAATTGACTTTAGGCTTGTACTTTAACAGTTGCATATAATAAACACAAAACGTTTTGCATTATTCATAGAGGTTAATACATTCTGCATGCTTTTCTTTCTGTGTTGTTGTGGTCCCATTATCAGAAAATTCCTTTGGCAGAAAGAAATCAGCCCGTGAGGCCTCCTCCTCCAACCCAGAGCAGAGAGATTGGAGAAGCTGTGGCACGCTATAACTTCAACGCTGACACTAACATAGAGCTTTCATTACGAAAGGCAAGGCTTTTTCTTGTTTGGAGTAAAAGTTTGTATTGCTAATATAAGCACATTGTAAATATATATTATAACACAGTATAAGAAAAATACAATGTTCATTTGCAAAACTGATATTTTTCACATTTTAGGATGAATATTTGTCATACAACTTTTCAATTTTAAACAAGTAATGAATCTGAGTTTGCTTGTTACTTGGAGCCAGTGTGTGATATGTTTACTTGACACACTCTGTTGAGGTGTATTAATGCAGTATTTAATAAAATCATAAACAAAAGAATAGAAGTAAATGCAATTTCAGGCCATAGAGTAAAAGCTTATATACAAAGACAGCAAACAAATTGAAAGTTTAAATCATATTTGAGTACTTTTTAAAAAGTAAATCATGTCGAAGTCATGCTGGTATCTGTTTGAAATCAGTTTTACACTTCTGTATTGATTTCTTCCAGGGTGAGCATGTTATACTGCTCCGACAGGTGGACCAGAACTGGTTTGAGGGCAGGATCCCAGAGACAAATAAACAGGGCATCTTTCCAATGTCTTATGTGGATGTCTTTAAAAAATCACCTATAAAAAGTCCAAGCCAGCCTACAGGTGTTTCTCTCCCATGTAGCTTCTCCAGTGACCGAGTGCACAGCCGGGTAAGCCTTTGTCAGCAATCTCATTTCCCAACATGTCACTCACTAGCTTTTCACACCAGGGGTTCCTGTACGGACATACAGAAAGATTAAAGTCTATTGCCTGAGTGACAATAAGCCATCTGGCAACAGAACGTCCAAGTGCTAACTCCTATGTGTCACCATAACAACATACATACAAAGTCTGGAAATTTCACTTGTTGTTCTTTGAAACAAACAGTTATTCTAATGGCAATCCAGATAATAACTATATAAAAATATCTAGGGGATAAATTGTAAATTCTCTACAATATATTAGCATACTTGCTTGCATACTTTTCAAATTTTTTGAAACCATAATATGTTAAGTGGGAAATATATTTAGGTATGACTTGTGCTGTCAACTTGCAGTAAAAAGGTCCTAGTTTTCTTTCCTGGCTGGGTTCTGGTGTTTTTAGTGTAGAGTTTAGATGTCCTTCCTGCATCTGTGAGGGCTTCCATCAGAATCTCTGTTATATCTGAAAAAAAAAAAAGTACAGTAGATAGGAGATGCTAAAGTGCCCCTAAATGTGCATATGAATATATTTTATACATATTAAATGTATTGACATATTTTACTAAAAATATATTGTCATCATACAGTTTTAAATGCTTACAAATATTGCAAAAATGTAGCTTTTTGCTTGGAAAAACTTTTAATTAATACCATTTTTTGTCTCTGAAACTACAACTATAAGTTGTTTTGATTGATATTTTAAATATATTTTTGTGTAAGCTGTTTGGATTTGCAGAAAGTAAAAACAAATCTTCCACATTTCTGTTATTGTTAATGCAGTGTCAAACATGAAATAAAACATTTTGCTTAAGAATGTTGCTGGAGCCGAGTGCCTTTGAATGAAGGTGACAGGATTAACCCCGTCACAAATTTGTCTCAGTAACATATATATGCCTTGGATTAAACGGACCTTGTTTGGCTGAGAGCCAGACACCTCATCAGAGCACTCCTGTCATCTCTAGATTAGTTCAGCCTTAACTCTTTGTTAGTTCAGATTAAGTGCCCTTGAATTGTAATTCCATCCAAAGCACTGAGCGCTAGAAGCTTGATCCTTTGCCCACATGACATGAGTTCAAGAAGATCTAGCTCAGATCAGATTAATTACCCTGCCATACCGGTCTTCAGCTCAGGCTAATTACAGGCTGGAAACAGTCATACGTTACTTGTTCCTGTATTCACGTGCTGGTTGGGTTCCACTGTCCTTTTGGTTTCTGCAAAGGGTGACGCAAGTGGCACAGTGGCTTCCCAGTCTTCACTAACTAGAGGATATTATTAAACCAACATTATTTACTGTACAGTAGCTCTATTTGTTCATACACATGCATAAGTAATTGCTACTCAGCTTTGGAGGACAAAATTAATATATTTACTAAAAAACAAACAAAATGTATCTTTGATAACTTTTTAAAATAGACCAAAATTGATCAAATATAATTTGTAAATTTTTGAAAAACATTTTAATATCTTTCCAGGTGTATTTACTAAAAGTAACAGTTCTGTTGTCTTTAATATCTGCCATAATACAGTTACAGTAATTTATTTGATGCCTCAAATAAATGTGATCAGTGAAGACAACCACAGTGCACCACCTTGTGGCTAATTTGTATATCACAAAAGAGTGCCCAGGTGTGTATAACATCTTTTAGCAGCATACTGTAAATGGCAGTACTGCACATAAGTGGAAAAGAACACACTATTAAACATATTGCACGTTATATATTGCATTTTAGGAAGATAATTATTGCATGTTAAACTTTACATATGACATTGTTGTGTTAAACAGTCTGATAGCATTGAGGTAAAAAGTCCCTGGAAATGCTGGAAATGAAACCAGCCCCCATTAGCAACAATATCCTAATATGGATGCTTTACCAGTTTTACAAATTTTTCAAGAGGCTTCCATTAATGCTGGGCGATATGACATAAAAATAATATTACAATATTTTTAGGCTATATCGTGATACACAATATATATCTTGTGGCATGAAAATCTGACTAAATCACTGTTTAAATGATAAATTCAGCCCTATATTGCATAAAGTCACATCAATATAATGAATTTAGCCAAAGTTTAACATAGTACATGCTTTTAAACCAAAGTATAATATAGCAAAGACTATTTTAAACCAAAGTTTAATATAACAAACTTTAAACTGAAACAATTTTAAACTGAAGTTATAAATAACAGTTATAAATAATTAAGTTATAATAGAACCAGTGCTGTTGTTCTTCTGAACAAATTTGTCTGCCTCCATCTTCAATAATGGCTCTGAAATTGTGTGGGCTTTCACTGATCCCTGCAGAGTCGCTTCTCTGTTCTCTGCTGTTAGTCGAGTATAAAATCTGCATGCACTAAGAGAGTTCTCTGGGCAGAGGAGCGAGCTGTCTGCTTTGACAGGGCAGAAAAGCGAAACTGGATAGCGAAGTACATGCTGTATAACAAAAATGTTAGGATTTATACTCGATGGTCATGATATAATCATTTACTACATCGCACGTTGAACAAGCCGAGATACAGCCGAGTATACTTTGTGTATCACCCAGCTCTAGCTTCAATAACTCATTCTGTTTTCTCACTGAGATCACTTAAATAAGCCAGTCTTATTGCTGCCACATCTTTGCTTATGGTAGTATTATTCACTTAACCTGGGCCCACACAGCACAATTTTGAGCCCCATATTTTTTACTCTAGTTTGCCCTTCCAACTGTATTTAAATTTTTCAGAGTCCAGGAGCTCAATCAGCAGCGATTGATTACTTGGGTGTTCCGGTTGTGTGAGATGGTCTGATAAGTCAGACAAGTTAATCTGATCTTGCCATAGGCCTCTGGACATTTTCAGATGCTTGATTGTACAACTGAAATTGTTCATGTGTCACGATACAGACTATGTGATACAGACTACAGCCAATGTGAGAAAGAGGTGAAGGGAAGATAATGCAAAACCGTGAGTTGTGGAGTCAGAGGAGGTGTTCTGTAAAGATGTAGCGATTCTTTATGGTTCTACATTGTGAAAGTTTAATTATAAACAATATAACAATAATAACTAACAAACAGTTTTTATTGGACAATGATTTATTACAGTCATCATGAGACCAGGACCAGAATCTTTAGGCTCCCTCACATTTTCTATTAGCTCATTTTGCCTGCTTCTTTGCACATGTCTATACCTTTACTTTCTTATTTGTCTTTCTTCCTCTCCCCCTCTCTATCTCTCTTTCCTAAGCCATCTTCTTCACATCCCACTCCCAGCTCTCCCTATGCCACTCCCCGCCAGCAGCCCTCGCTCTCCCCCAGTGCTCAGAGAGCAGCTCATCTGCAAGCAGTGACGGGCGAGTGGCTGTCCCTCACTCTGGGCTTGTCTCCCTCCGCCACACCTGCCCCCACACCCCCGCCCTTACCCTCCATATTTCAACACAATGATGAGAGGCTGGACCTACTGATCTCGGGTCATTTGCTGTCCCTCACACCTCGTACCTTCACCCCAGCACTCAAAGAAGATCACTTCATTCCCATCAGCTCCCCTAAGTCCTACATGTCTCCGGACCCCAGCCCATCCCCACAGCCTTACCTCACTTCTGCCTCCTTCACCCCTTCTTCCATCTCCCCTACCTTTAGCTCCAGCCCCAGGCCCGACAGTGTCATAGAGATGCCTATAGTCCAAAAACATATAGGCTCACTCGATAAAGATAGCAAAGAGAGCTACGGCTCTGACAGGTCAGACTCGCCCAAATCTTGCAGCCCGGTTGACCTGGTTGTTTTTGAGCCCCATGAACAAACTTTGCCCAGTAAGTACACCCTGTCATCTAGAGAAGGAGATGATGATGTGTGTGAAGAACTTGTGTCCATCATCCAAGCCAGTCAACCAAAGAGTCCAGTTGTGGAAGAGGTGGGTTTTTACAGGCCAGCACAGACTACTCTGAAAGAGGATCTACCCAAATTGTTCATAGAGGAGGAAGCGAGTGATGCCAGCAGGGCTTATTTGGAGCCCCAGCTACCAAACACCTTCACCCCAGTTTTTCCAGTCTGTAATGAGATTTCAGGACTTAAGGTAGTGTTGGGTTTGTTATGGTTGTGTGGTTTGGCTTGCGTGACTACACTAACAATAGCGGGATGTGGTCTTGATTAACCCCTTTGAAGTTGATCTGTTAACTGATAAGATTATTATACAAGAGCTTTGAAATACTTTGTTCAGTTTGTGAATACCTATAGGGGTGCCAAGTCAGTTTCCATGTATCATTGGACAATATTATTACACTATACACTTTGTACTTCGCTATGTAGCTGGATTGTGTGAGGTGTTTTGACTTAACATGCTTACTTATCATTCTAAAATTTTGAAATTCATAACTGGATATTGCAAGCAGAAGTTTAAGCATCAAACTCTCATTTACTTTTGAAGATCTAAGAGCATTGGACTGTTCATCCTGTCCTGCTATAGTCAAATTGTGCACATTACATACAGTAATCATACATATCATTAGTCCTTGCACTAAAATCAGTTAGTACATTGTGGAGGTACTTGGTTTGAGACTCAGGGAGTCTCAAATCAAGTCCTTGCTCTCAGGAGCCATATTTTCCTGCTTATAGGCTTACTTTACAAGTTATCTGGCGAATGCCTTGCATGTGGGTTAAAACATCAATGTTTTAATTCATTCAAGTGTTTCATTTTGTTACATGCAAGAGTAAGTGTTGCCTTTTCCCTAGCAGGCCGAAGTTTCCCAGAGTGCCTGTCCCCCTCTCTCCCAGATGCATCTGACCTCCACATCACCCCCCACCTCGCCTAAATTCTCAACCCCCTCCCCTCGCTCCACCCCCCCACTCCCCACAGTGTCCCACTCCCCTCCTCCTTCCTCCAAACAGCTCCGTTTCCACAAAGTCAAGGTAAAGAGAAGGTGCTTGACAGTAACAGTGGTCTCTGCCTTTTGTA
The DNA here is from genome assembly GCA_037576955.1 of Lepidarchus adonis. NCBI lineage: Eukaryota > Metazoa > Chordata > Actinopteri > Characiformes > Lepidarchidae > Lepidarchus > Lepidarchus adonis. Next base: position 3,960,268 of record JBBIGC010000033.1, read on the forward strand.
ATCCTCTCACACTGAGTGCGTTGTTCAGACACTAACAGGCCCTAAAAATCTATTGTATGTATATCTGCTTGTGTGTTCTGATCCTTTGTGGTTACAATGATCCATAGTTACAGTTACATACAATTGATTGCTAGAACTTTGTCATATATTTTGTCCCAGCATATGTCAGTGTCATTTTTTAGTGTTATACGTGTGCCCTTCTTCGCTGGCTTGATGGGTTGTGGTCTATTAAAGGGAAATAAATAGGATAACTGGACACCTGTGTAAACAGATTTAGTATTTGTTTTTCTCAGTTTTCTCAGTTCAGGTTTTGCATGATACGGACTGTGTTTCTTAACTTTATCCTCCTATTGACCCTACATCAGGGGTGGGGAACTGTAGTCCTTTGGGGGGCGGAGTCCAGTGCAGTTTCATAGCTCCCCCGCTGGTTTGTCACCCGTTAATTGCCAGGTTTAGTGAGTGTGTCGGAGCAGGGGAACTATCAGACTGAGTTGGAAACTGGCCCTCCAGGACTAGCATTGTCCTACAGTAGGGGTGGAATTAAATATCGGTTTGGTGATATATCGTCATCAATGCTCACGTGGTACTATAATCGATACATAGATGCCAAAATATATATTTAAATTGATATACATTCACTGCCAATTTGACTCGCCGGCATTGCTACTTCATGTCTCCTCTGGGTGGCGCTGCTCAAATTAATGCAGGTCATTTGGGTGAAAGGAGAAGAGGACATTACCATCAGACAGACAGCAGTGAAAGCTAGACTGAGAGACAGCTGCTTCTCTGCTCGTCTTTTTTAAGCCTACCTGCAATCATGTGTCAAAATGAGTAAAAAAAAAAACAACAAACATGATAGGAGAGATTATTTGAAAAGGGGGAAAGACTAAATAATGCAAGGGCATATAATTCCCAACCAACTAGTGTTTGCTGAATTGTCTTCTCGATTAATTAGGATCAAACAAAAGCATAGGGCTCCATGAATTTCTAACATTGTGCGCCAATGACTTTTGCTTTTTCCTGCTGGTCTGTGTTGGTCATTTTTTGTTAGCAACAAAAGGTTCTAATTGAAATTCTAATTGAGAAAGATGTTCCTGTATTTTTTTTAACTATTTTATTAATTCTATATTTATTTAAAGATTGTATTATATTACCTGGGTGGTAATGTCGACTATAACTCCTGGTTCTTCCTTTCAGTTCTGTTATTTATATACTGATGTATGAAAGATACAAAGATGTTCTGGCTGAAGTAAAGTTGATGTGTCTTTATTAAACTACGTCTGTATTGGTCATTAGTTACCTCTAACATTACATAATTAATTAATTAATTAACATATTATTAATTAACATATTATTGTAATCAGAATTAATTTAAAACATTGTGAAAATAGCACCGCTATTATTTATGTAAATTAATACCCCACCCCCATGTTTCTGTGATGTATCTCTATATCATTTTCTTGCAATACATCAGTTATTGCAGATTTGCTGTATCATGATTTTATCATCATCGTGGGCCATGTATCGCATATCGTATAATATCGTGAGATACCCTGTGATGCCCACCCCTATCTTACAGTATGCAGGAGAATATTTATGTCTGTTATGTGTGTGTGTGTGTGTGTGTGTGTGTGTGTGTGTGTGTGTGTGTGTGTGTGTGTGTGTGTGTGTGTGTGT
>JBBIGC010000033.1:3989588-4001479 GCA_037576955.1 Lepidarchus adonis
TCTCTCTCTCTCTCGCTCTCTCGCGCTTTTTCTCTCTCTCTCTCTTTCTCTCTCTCTTTCTCTCTCTCGCTCTCTCTCTCTCTCTCTCTCTCTCTCTCTCTCCTTCCTTCATTAAATGCAGAACTGTGACTTGTACCGCTGCTACAATATAGTTCAAAATTAAGGCAAAAGTACTAAAGTAGATGCTCCTACGTACCTTTAATATTCACCCGAGCATGCACCAGTTTCTTACAGTTTGTATGGAATGTACTCAAACCCAGTTACTGGCTCCTGCCACATTTGTGTAGGTATGTCTCCTTGGTAACCAATGTAACCAATAGCCACCTGTCAGATCGGTGGACAATGCTAATTAAACATTAGTCTGCATACATGGCTGAAAATGTTAATTAGATGAGAATTTACTAAGCAGTTTTTGACTTTTTAATGATTATTATGTTTGTAGTATTCAAATATATGAGTTTCTAAGGTAACATTGGTTTAGTGGAGAATTCTGGGACTTGTAGTCAGCAAAGCAAGCAAGGCAGACATGAAGGAGAAATTGTTTTGTTATGTAGGAACAACGGCAAGCATTTCAAGTGTGGTTATGAAGCCTGTGGATCCATTTACTGACTTGTGTAAATGTGTATGGAGGCAATTTGTTATTATTATTATTATTATTGTTATAATGTTGTTGAACTGTCCTACCACATTGCATTTTTACACATCTATCTATTGAATGGGGATACACTGTCGGAAAATGCTACTATTAATTTAAGGTAGTACATGTCGATACACTGTAAGACTTTGTAAAACTCTGCTGCCACTGTTAAAACTTACTGACGGACTGAAATACTTACTGTTATAAACATATGGGCAAATCAGACCTAATATTTAAAGTGATATCTATCTGTACTCGTAGTAAAGGACTATGTGCTCTGCAAGTGAAACACTGAGCTCCACACAGTACCTTACTTTAAGGCATCTTAAACATTATACAGTAGCTGATCATAGGAACAATAAAAAACACCTATAAATACTACTTACTCAAAACACTTTTACACACAAAGCTTGTTTTTTTTTGGATTATATTTTGCAAACAGGTCACAACACAAATATTTATGGGCATTTGTTCAATAAAGAGAAAACAGGGTGATTTTGTTGCGCGCATGTGCTGTACCAAAAGGTTGGGTGTTTCGATGGGTAGGATATAATGTTCGAACAGCCTGCTTGGAGCCAAAATGGCGGCATCAGTACCAACTTTTTTGCAGTGGAAAAGAGCGGCACCTGTTTCAAATTGAGAACCGGAACCAGTGCAGAGGAAAAGGGGCAAGTGGACCACAACGAAGTGGGCTCTGCATTTAACCAATTACATGTGGCAGTGGGCAGTTATCAACAGTGCCTGGGGAGAAGGAACCTGATCATCAGTGGAACATGGACCTGCAACCATCTGAACATGGCACCATTGCACGCCCCCCTCCCCACTATTATTATTATTATTGTTGTTGTTGTTGTTGTTGTTATTATTATTAATAATAATTATTATTGTTGTTGTTGTTGTTATTATGCATTTATTTTTTATTGCTTACTACTACGTACTACTTAAATAATAAGCATGATAAAACAAAAAAAAATCTGTCTCTGTTTCTTCAAGGTCTTTTTTATTGAACAAGCTGCTAAAACTGAAATAGAAAACTGACCAAAGAAAAATATTGACACTGAATATCTCACTTGATTTTCAACTCTAAGTTTGGCCAACTTCAGCTCTGATTAGTCGAAGTCAGTCTGTTCAAATCATCCATAGTGACCGTGAACACCTAAAACGGAAGACAAGCTGTAAATAATGCAAAGAACATTTGGCCTTAAATTAGCCTTATAAGATGCAGAGGCCTACATTTTTGTGGCATGGGTCTTCATAACCACAAATTTCTCCCGGAAACGCCGCACGAACCACCTCCTTGAGCTCAGATGGGTAAACGTAGGTGGGTTTATCAGACACATCGCAGCCCACCCCGTTGTTCATCTGAGAAGAGAACACAGCAGAGATTGTGCTGTGAATGTACAGCCTCTGGTTTGCGCTGTGACGCAGGGAGGCTCGCGCGTGTGGGCGTGGCTGCGCTGTGGAGGCTGCTCTTACTAAGCGGCGCTGGAGGAGGCGGTAGGCCTTTCTGCGCCTGGCACGGTCGCTCTTCAGCCTGGACGCAGCATGAAGCAACGGCGCCACCCAGAGTGGCACACTGCACAGTGAAAACGAAACCAAAAGAAAGAAAAAAGATGAAACGACACAACGTTTGGGAGCAGGGTTTTAATTGTTCCCGGTGATATTAGCACAAAGGTGAGTGAAAACAGCCATTTCCAAATGTCCACATCATAACACAACTTTTCTAAATGTCCACAGCCGTAAAACGACGTGTTTTTGGTCAGTCATTTAAAACATTAAATTTTGGTATATACCGTGATTACATAGCTAATAAAACACCATACATTAGCACATTACCTGAAAGTAGAACAGAGGTCAGTGTAAATGTCCATCTTTGTGACTGTGATTGAGCTGCTAGCCCCAGTGGGCTCTTGTGCGCATGTGCAGAAAACAAAACTCCTCGCTAAAGGTGGACCGGGTTTGAACGGTGGACAAACTAGTACAAAACGTTTATTCTTAAACACGGAAATATATTCTAATTACAATCTTAATATATATTTTTAAAAAATCACCTGGGTGCATTTAAAACTAGCTGAGTTTATTTAGGTACACATTTTGTGCCTGAGATCCCTGAGGTCTTCCACTTTAACAGCAGTTTAAACAAGCCAACACATACAAGCCTAACAGTTATAAAAGACACTTATTTTGTTCTACATTTTTATTATATGGAGAGTAGGCAGGGTGTTGGAGTCATTGCCGTTCCTTCTGTGACCATTCTGCATAAGCCCCGGCGTAGTTGCGGGCTCTGGAGGAGAGAGAGGCGAGAAAGAGACACAACATTAACCTGAGCCAACACACAAAGAAATAAAAAGACTGATGTAAAAAAGTCAGCATTTAATCGTATTTTCTAGTAATACCTAAATATTCTCTTTCTTTCAGGGTGCTATAAATCCAAAATTCAAGTCAGTTTAAAATAAGGTTAAAATCTAAACTCATGTCCAATGCTGAGATGATTTTTTTATTAAGCAAAAATCTGCCGACACCAATATGACTGCAACATCGTCCTGCGTGTCTAATTTTATTATAGACCTCAATACACTATGTCCAAAGAGTTTACAGACACATGCTCTAAGGGGGGAACTAGTTTAAGGTGCCAATAACAGTGCACACCCACACAATTCGTAAACTCAGTAGAGGCAGTAGAATGGGATGCTCTCAGTTCAGTGAACATCGGTTAACAAGAACAATCTCTTTTAAATTCCAGTCACATTTTTAAAAAAATCAGATTTTCAGGCAACCAGTTTAAATCATTATTAAAGTTAAGCTATTGATTCATTTTCTATAGCATACACTTGATTTCAGAAGAAACCCCAGTTGAGCCGGTGTCTGCAGACTTGTGGGTATAGTGAACATATAAGCTCCTAATGCATTCACAGTCATACTTTTTGAAGCCAAGGCTTCTGGCCTTCTCTGTGGCAACTCCTCCACGGCGACCCAACTGGCAGTGGAAGACCAGATATGGGGTGTCTAGTGGGGGCTTGGGCACCCCGAATTTGGCTTGGAAGGCACTTGGATCCAGAGACAACTCACGCTCTACATTCTCCACTAGAATAAGCAAATAAATGATACATTAGGGCATAGTAGAGAGTCACAGTGGCTACAAATGAATAAGAAGTCAACTAAATTTTATGAAGCAAATTGATTCTGCAGTTTGTGGTAAAGTTGGTATAAACTCACATGGGATATTGATGGACCCAGGGATGTGTCCTTTTTCCACTTCAGCTTTGCTGCGCACATCGACAAGCACAAGCCCATCCTTCTTCTCAATTAGAGTTTTAAGTTCACTATAGGAGATCTCCTTATCTAAAACAACATTGCATACATTGTACAAGGCTTAGACTACTAGACTGGCTGAGCTATACAGTCTGTTGCAGACATATTCAGATAAGCATGTAACCAGGTAAACTGGAAAAACAACTCTTCTTGTTCACGATACAAGCATGACTATGCAGTTCTGTGCTACCATGACTTCTAAATGATGTAGCTTTTATTTCAAACACGAACCTGGTTACCATACAGCCAAACAGAAAACAGGGTAGGTCCATAAACAAACAAACCAATGTAATAAAATGAACTTATTGTGATAAATAGATCAAATCATATTCTGAGCTGTGTAATACAGCAAATGCAATTTCTGTTGCATTACTAGATACATTGTGGCTTAATTAATTAGAAATAAATGCAAGTCATGATTATGCATGCTACAAACAAAACAACAAACCCCCAGTGACCACTTTTTTAAGGCAGATAAGAAAATAACACCTCAGAAAAGGCTTTAATACGACCTGAGTTTATAAAAGCATGCGAATGAAAAGCCCAGGTCAGAATTAGTGTTTTATCATATTAAAAGAAAAAGTTAAGAATACCAGGTCTTGTGTCATTTTCCCAACGCATAATTCCGTGCAACCACTGAGTGGTGCTGCTTCCTCAAGATTCCAGAAAATCATCTTACGCTGGTAAACGATCCGTTATTCATTCGAGGAAGTAAAACACATTTACCTGCATTAGACATCCTGAAGTCGTTACTCCTCAGCCAGCGACACAGAGTAATAACGTATAATCCCTCTTCCTTACTGTCGTTTTCATACAAATGGGCGTGGTCTAACCAGGAGGCCAATGGCAGGCGCCGCTGTAGTGTGAGGTCAGCCTTCGCGCTGCTCCTTATTTACATGGGCTGTGGAGAAGGACGGTCTGTTCCGAGTCCTCCGTGTTCAAAAGGTGTATTCGTTCAGAGTTGTTTTTTTTTCTTGAGATTACATTATACTTTATAAGGAGCGCCTTCCTCTTATTTTCCGTACAGTATTATAGGATAAATCAATAAAAATATATATTAAAAGTCGGAGCCTAGCCACAGCTCTGGAAATTATTTTCAAAATAAAAGTCCTTAAAGGTATAGAGGCAGCGAAATAAACAGTTGGATGGAAATATACATACCAGTTTATATATTTTAAGTTTAATAAATACAATTAACTGTTATATACTATATATATAATTATTACTTGCTGCCTTAAAGCTAAAGTAAATTAAATGATAGCGTAAATTATACAGAAAAGCTCACTTTTGGCACAATGACATTTACTATTTGTGGTTCATTCATGTTTTGCATTTGTAGAAAGAAGAAAGGATACATTTATTCAAGAACAAACATGTAAATAACTGCGTAAAATAAAAAAAATATTTAAAAAGTGTAAAATGAATGTTAAAAATCAAAATAACACATCTTCAGTGCTGTGTCCTTACTTATCAGACAAACAACTGTGAACTGTGAAAAATTGTAAACCCTGTAGAATTTTGGGATTTACTCTAGTAACATTATTCTTCTTTGCACAAATCTTAAAAGTAGAGATCCTAGTTAAAGAAGTGAGATACCAATATTATACTTGTCATGTATTTTTTTGAGGAAAATTATTCCAGTATTACATATATATAAGTGGCAAAAGTATGTGAACCTCAAGGGTAGGTGAAATTTTAGTATGAGGTGTTTTCAATTATCGTTGAGATGACAATGATGTGTGAAGGGGGATCCTGTCTGATCCTCAAAACATGTTTGTAGTAGTGTATCATGGCACAAACAAAAGAGATTTCAGCAGTTTTCAGAAAAGGTTTTTTGGTAGAACAGATCTAAAGAGTTTGGACTACTCTATTTCACAGTCTGACATTCAAATGGAAAACCAAAACTCTCCAGGAGTGCTTGACCAAGAGATCCTTCCAGGAGAAACATGTGTAATAGTCCACAAGGTCACAAAGCAACCCAAGGTTCCTCTTAGTTAAGCAACTAAAGGCCTCTTTATTATTGGCTAATGGAATGAACAGTTCATGTGAGGAAACCCACCAGCATCACAGAGCTGGAAAAACAGGATAAAAATCCTCCAAGCAGATGTGCAGAACTGATCAACAGTTCTCAGAAATGTTTAGCTGCAGTTATTGGTGCACAAGTGGGTCAAACCAGATACTGATAGCAAAGGCTTTGCTGTGTTTACCACTCTCAGATGTGTCAAACGGGATCATTTCCTTAATAAATGGCCAAGTAGTATTTTTCATTGGGTTATATTTATCTGCATTTAAGGATTTGTTTGAAAACCTGATGTTCTTTTAGGTTATTATGTAGAATTACAGAAAATTCATACACTTTTATATTTGTCTACAGTATTCATCAGTAGGAAAAGGACTATAGTTTTGAAACTGTCATCACACAGTATAATTGCAACAGACCATTGAAAATCATTGAAGTAAACTTTTTATTGATAAGGTCTCAGAAGAGTCTTTCTTAAGTGTAAGAATCCCTCAATACTGATTTGGTACATAATGACATCCATAATGAGTCTCTTCACAGTGGATAGAATCCTTTTCTACGGTTTTGGGTTCTAGTACAGCAAATTTTCTGCATAAAAAGAAAACCAACGAAACAAAACATAAACTGGGGATCAATATTGTTTATCTGGAATATTTGAGTGTCACAAAATCCTAGTGTCATTATACCAGCTATAACTTTGCACATTACAAGCCACTTTTTGTTAGAAATATAAAACTTGATATTATGAACAATATTCTACTGTGCTGCATAAAGGTAAATCTATACACTGTACATACAGATATATTTCGAAAAACAAGTTTCACAGTTTTAAACTTTATTTAAAGTATAAACCATTTTAAAACACTTTACATAAATTATTTTTGTCTATGACTATCATTTGCTTAAGCAAATCAAAATTAATATAAAAACATAATGAACATTTCTTACATATTTTACAAAAGAAAATACTCCACCAGTGTTCTCAGCTAAAAATGGTGACTCCTTCATGATTGTCATAGAGTACTAATCATATTAATAAATAAATAAAAAAAACAAGCATTAAATAAAAATAAATAGTTTCTTGATACTAGTGACCTTTAATCTTGATAGAATGAGTTACGGTTTCCTTTTTCCCAATGCTTCTGTACAGTGCCCTGGTGAGAGTCTCACAATTCTACTGCAGCTGAGACAAAACTACCGCATCTAAGCCCACCCTGAACTTCAGTGTTATCGGACACAACGAAGATATTATTCTAATCGTCCAGTGATAAAACAAAACTATGTTTGACATTGATTTTACGCAAATATAGCCATATTTTTTTGTTTTTTTTTTAAAAATGATTTTCTTCCTTAGAGTACTCCATTCCTCAAGCAGTTGTGGTGGATGGGAACCACAGCAGCGGTTCACAATCCTGTTTTGAGAACACGATGCCAGAAACCAACGTTCCACTTTGCAGATGCTGTCAAACAGTTCTGGATGTTTCGACTGGTTGCTGGCTTGCTCCTTTTCAGTCTGGATCACACGTTGTACCGTCTGGCACCAATATCCTCTCAGAACCCAAAAAATATGGGCAAAAAATAGCTATTCTTTTTTAAAAAGGGGATTTTCGTATTTTAGCAACAGCTGTTCTGTTTTGTTTGCAGTTTATCAGTGCTTTTAGAAGTCCATAGTTCAAAAACAAAGACGAGTTGTTTGAAATTATTTTTTGCCAGTGGCAGTATTAATAATGTTTTTTTTAAAAGTCCCTGCAGCGTTCAGAGAGTTACCCCATAAGTTCATTTATTCTCCATGGGTAAAGGAGATACAGGAAACAGAGGAACAGCCATAGAGAGAGAGAGAGAGAGAGAGAGAGAGAGAGAGAGAGAGAGAGAGAGAGAGAGAAAGAGAGATGGGGTACAGCAAAGGGCAGAAATTATAGACAAAAGGAGAAAAAGATAAAAAGAAAGGGGCTATTGTTCTGTTACCTCTTCCCCATTTCATTCTGTCTCAGAAACTGGATGTTGGTGCTGCTGTCTGCCAATTCAGGGTATTGCTCCACAGGTAGCACATAGTACCCGTCATAGCCCTGCACTTTGCCTGTGGAGAGCAGCTGCTGCTTCTCACCCTCAGTCCATAAGCGACTGCCTTCTTTTCCGTCCCGTGCTCTCTGTTGCTCTCTCAGCCAGGCCCCTGCCAGTGCCCGCTGCCTGGCTAGCTCCAACAGGCGGCCACGCTCTTCATCCAGTACATCTGCCGCCAGCCCGTAGCGAATGCTCAGGGACAGCGCCGGTACTCGAAACTCCACGGTGACGCCCCGTCGTGAACGTCCACTCACGGTCACATTGATGCCACTCTCTAATGCCTTACGCCCATTGGTGAGGCCCAAAGCAAGCAGGTCACTGTCAGCCGAGCCGATCTTCACAAAGAAGTGACAGTCACGACCATCTTGTATGTAGTGTGTGCCCTCCAGATAGATGGCATTGTTGAGCACTAGTGCCACCTTCCTACTGTCATCACTAGCCATGCTGGAAACGCCTGTTACCACACGGCCCTCTTTAACAGCAAACATCACTCCACGCCCAATGATGGGAGTGCTGGTTCCAAACCAGTGTCCTGGTCTGTCACGCTTGGCACGCCGTTCCTTGTTGAGCAACTGGCCTTCTAGCGCCATGAAAGCCTGGTTGTGCCTTTCAGCCTCCTGCTGGACTCCAGTCATGAGCTGCAATGAGGAAAAGACTAAGATTACTGGAGGATGTCAACAACTGTTCATTTCTTGGTTTTGACCCCCTTAGGATACTGTAATCATATAGGTTTTTGATGTGGGAACTCACCTGGCCATTCTCACACTCTTGGATTGCAAGTAGCTCATATGGTGGATCCACAAAGTAGAGTGTGTGTTTAGGGAATCCTGGGATGATGTTGCTCAGCTGGAAGCCGAACATTACCAGCCAGCTCTTTACATCTGAGAAAAAAGCAAGCGATTATTTGGTACAGCTACAATGGCATTATATATTCATCTCTTAATCTAAGAGAACTTTTATTTCTGAACAAAGAAAAAAAATCTTTTGTATCCATGAATGTATCTATTGAATCATGAATGAGTCTGTGAAGGAAAAGCACATACCCGTAACATAGTTCTTCACGTCCAGCATATCGCTGAGAGGATTATTGTTCTTGAACATGTACAAGTTGAATGGAGCCAGGTCCTTGCCGATCTTCTGCCACATGGTGTAGTCTGGTGATGTCCATCTGGCAGCTAATACATCATAGTCCCTCTGCGTGAAGTGCACTAGCTTGGTCAGCGAATCATAGAGCCCACCATGGAAGCCGACAACCAGCTGGAACTCGGGGTTGGAATCGTGGTACACCTCGCCGTACGCCGTGTACTGCACCTGCTTGATCATCTGCCCATTGCTGCTGAAGACGGCCAGTGGAGTGCCCGTGTTGTCTGAGGCAATGTAATACTCCTCCCCACTGCTCACCTCCATGGCGAACAGATGGCCTTGCAGGTCATAGTACAGTGAGGTGATCTCAGAGCTGGAGTGGTTGAACACGTGTGTGACCCGAACTGGGTTGTTTAGGTCAGCGTAGAAGAACTGCAGGTGCTGGCCCAGGCTGTTTTTGGATGAGACCCTCCGGCCCAGGCCATCGTAGCGATACTGCACGCTCCAGCCCCCGGCAGCTCTGCTGTATGCCCGCACCAGCTGGCCTTTTGAGTTGTAGTCAAAGACGTCTGAACCCCTCTGACTGAGAAAGCCGTCTTCATCCAGACGGTACTGTACATCCCCCAGTCGAGTGATGCGGTCACGCAGATCATAACGCAGCGGCATGAGACGGGCACTGTTGCCAGGGTTCAACAAGTGCAGGTTGCCATTGAGGTCATAGCTATAGCGCCACGTCGACCAGTCATTTACTTTGACACCACTGAGTTGCCCATCACCATCATACTCATAACGATATTGCGTTGTGTTGGCATAAGGCCCGATCTTAAGCTCCCGTTTGATCACACGTCCCATGTTGTCATATTGCACTGTCATCCAGTACATGAGTGAGCGGAAGATTTCATACTGCACCTCCTTGATACGGCCATGCGCGTCAAAATGCTTGCTGAGTGTCATCACAGCTGTGGTGATGATCTGATTAATGTCGTAATAGATGACCCCGAACTTTCCAAAGTGCTCCACTTTGCCAGAAATTTCATCATATCTGTACAGATCTACAGGCAAAGGTGTCTCACTGATCACTGGCTTCATGCTGGCTATGCGGAAACTGTTATCATGGTAGGTGTAGTCGAAGCGGGCATTCACCATTCCTTCCTCTGAAAAGCGATAGATCTGTTTGTCCACCAAGGGGCCCATCTTACGATATCTTATTGTACAAGAGAAGCCTCCACTCTGCAGATTGACCATCTTGAGAACACCAGCAGTCTCATCAAAGCCAAAAGTAACAGCCGTACTATCATACAATATCTCAGAGAGCTTGGCAAGCTTGCCATACTTATAAAGTACGCGGCGCCCGGTACCCAGGAAATATGTGGCCTGTGGGCGGCCATCTTCACTGAAGTCGTAGATGATGGAGGCATTACTTTCCGGGGGATTGTAGGTGTTTCGGATGTAGCCAATGGAGACGTGACTAAACATAGTGTGCCGGGCCACGCTGGGCATCGTGACTGCAGTGATACGATCAGACGCATCAAACTCAAAGATGTACTGTCTTTGACTTTGCAGAAGTAGCACCATTGACTGCAAAAGAGAGAAACAGAAGACAAAAAAATTAGTAAGATAAACTATTTCTAATCTAATTCATCTATTTTTACTATACCACCCTTTTAAATGCATTGCTACACACATACACATACAAGTACAGTGGTGCTTGAAAGTTTAGAAACTATATTTCTGCAAAACTAAAAAGATATTACATATAAAATAATAGGGCCTAAAATAAGACCCCAACTTCCCAGATGTTGAATCTGTCGTGCAGAGGAATGGGCTAAAACTCCTTCAAGATGATGTGCAAGACTGATCAATAATTAATAGAGAGATACAGTTTAGTTGCTGTATCTTATATTGGAGACTTATGAGAAACTTTATCACATAAATAACAATGCATGTTTAAAAATTAAAGGATCATATTTGTGTAATCATTTATTTGAGTTATTCTAAGGCATGAAGTCATCAACACATCAAGCTACTTCAATGCTGCTTTTGATTATAACAGAAAACTCAGATTTCCCAATCTCCTACTAGGAAAAAACTAAGAAATGGTACCAAATTTCTGATTTGGTAGCTCAGGTATCAGGTAAGAGCCAAATTAATGTGAATGTAGGTCTGATTTCCCATTCCAAGTTCCTCCAACGTTCACATTTTACATCAGCTGCAACATGGCTGCATACATGGTTAACACTATGTAAAACACTTCTTATGTTGAACTGTGTGTTTAACAGCTATAGTAGGGAAAACTTTTCTTTTACTGTAGCATTTTAAAAATGCTTCAGTAAAAGAAACCTTTTTGGACAATGTGACCCTCAGAACTTAATTTTTTACATTTTTGGACCACATTTCTGAAGCAACAATATTTTATGGACAATATTTTTACTTTTGGACAAAGGACGTCTTACTGCTTACAGTAAGTAACAAAACATTCTCTTTCTCTTCCCTTTGAACAAGGTTTAACCAAAGTAGCAAAGTAGTACTGCTAAAGTAGCAATTCATACCTTTCACTTGGCTTTAAACAAGACTTTACTGCTAAACTGCAACTAGGTTAACAGTTGAGCACTAAAGCACCACATAATACAATCAACTATTGGACTGTTAGCATTTAAACAACTTCTGAAAAGTAGCTTCCTTGTTGTAAGCTGTGAATGTGTATATCGAGGGCTGAGAGCCAAAAGGGCATAAGTGACATTTTGGTCAAAATTGAGTTATATATATCATCGGAAAGCT
>JBBIGC010000033.1:4008853-4029672 GCA_037576955.1 Lepidarchus adonis
GTGTACACTGTGTGTGTGTGTGTGTGTGTGTGTGTGTGTGTGTGTGTGTGTGTGTGTGTGTGTGTGTGTGTGTGTGTATTGCTTTAGCACTACATGCAGTAATGTTTAAACACTGCTGCTTTGCTCTAATATCATGAGTAATTAGTAATAAATGCACAAAAACGCAATGAAGCCATTTTCTTTGCGCTCATCAGGATTTCGTCAATAAATGACATTCAAGCATCGGTAACTGGTCCAAAGTCTGTAGCGCACCTGTAATTGAGTGATGTAGGCTATGATTGTACTAAACTATTTTATCATCATTTATGAGAGTAACCTGAACATCCTGAACATATTGTTTGAGCTACAGACAACAATAAGACTTCCACTGGCATCACAAATGTACAATAACCAGAAGCAATTTCATGATTTACATGAGTGCTTTCTAAATGCCTGGCACATCAATTAGGCCTGGTTTTGAAATGGCTCATTTAAATATTGCATCCTATTAAGAGGATTACTATATATATAATTTTCTTTTTCATATGACTCTTGGTCAAAGGATTTATGTTTTTATTTCAGTCGAGTGCTTCTACTAAGCTGCCTTCTGGTTAATAGACTGAAAAAATGTATGGCATTTCCAGCTGTGACCCCTACTGAAAAACAATTAATTACTGAGAGAATTACAAGAGCCACTTATACTATTTGCTTGTAAGCTTGTGGCTCCATGAGTGCGTATAAGTTGGACATTCCCTATGCTCACCTGGCTGACATCCATGCTGGTATCACAGCTGAGTGGCCTTACAGCAGTGAGGTCATTGGCTCCTAGCAGTGTGGAGATAATGCCATTCTGGTCTACTTTTCTGATCATGGTGGCATCCACAAAGTACATCAAACCGTTCTTGTCCACTGCAATACCTGAGAGAGAGAGAGAGAGAGAGAGAGAGAGAGAGAGAGGATCAGCTTAAAAATTTGGAGTACATTATTTGAACAGTAGTCACATAAAATTTACTGCTGACAAAGGTTTATATAAGCAAACAAACATGACTGACATTTGGTTACCTGATACCATCTTAGCACAATAAACTGGGTGTGGTTTATCCTAAAGAGCACACCTATGGTCAAAGGGCTTGTGTTTTGGGGGGCTTGCTTTTTTGGCACAGCAGACACACCCACAGAAAAATGAATAATATTACCAATATATTTTGATGCTCTTTATTTATATTTTGCAAATATATTGGCATATTACAATTATATTCCATTTTCATGCAGGCAAGAAACATTTATTGGAGTCAAACCAATATATAGAATATAACTAGAAGACTGTAGAATTAAGAAAAAAATCCTGTTCAACCTGAAAATATGTGTATTATTACAACCTTATTATGTAATAAAAATCTTATTATGGTGCAAAATGACTGTATATACTGTATTGGGAAATTACTTTATTGTTACACTCCATTGGCTCACTGAAGTAGACTCTGTCCGATGACCTTTCCACATTAAGTGGAAACTTTGCATAAATTCACAAATCGACAAGATGAAACCAAGGATCTTCTTCAGAAGCCTTACTGGAGCAGCTAAACAGCTCTACACAAAGATCTTTTGTAGATCAGCTGCATGGTTTTGTGGGCTAGACCCCTGTGTTTGAACTTCTCGCTTGCTTTATAGC
The DNA here is from genome assembly GCA_037576955.1 of Lepidarchus adonis. Taxonomy (NCBI): domain Eukaryota; kingdom Metazoa; phylum Chordata; class Actinopteri; order Characiformes; family Lepidarchidae; genus Lepidarchus; species Lepidarchus adonis. Next base: position 4,010,505 of record JBBIGC010000033.1, read on the forward strand.
ACATAAATGCATGTCCATCAAATGCTATCTCCATCTCATCACTTCAGTTTGCATTTGGGGCAGAAGATGAAGTGCACTAGAATAGCTTAAAGACACAGCAAGATGTAAACAAATAGATAGACTCATGTAGGCATCTGAAGCATTTGGGTGAAAGCTGCTTTCCTCAGAGAAGCAGGGAGACAGACAGAGAGTGAGCAGACACAGGGCACTAGACACTAGAGTGCTTCCACTGATGCCTCACTGCACATAGTCATCTGGGAGTTAGGAATCAGGCCTCTGTAGTCTGCCACCCACTCTATTCTCTCCACCACCACCAGATCCATGTCAATGACAGAAAATGTGACAGTGTGACATTTCTGACAGTTTGGTGTCAAGTTTCTTTTTATATATACCATTGCAAAGTTTTGCTATAAATCTATTTATTTATATGATCTATGAGTCATATCTTTGCAATTTTACATGAATCTATTTACCGCTTCATGGGCTGATAGACTTTATTCTGAGTAAGTACTAAACTATTCAAAGAAATAGGAGCTTACAGTTTACCACAGACCACAAATACATATATGTCATAAACAACAGGCTGCAATGGAATACTGTAGAAAAGGTTTTAAGCATTTACCTCATCTCAGAATTTCAGTATAAATATATTTATTTAAATTATCTGTGACTTTAAAATCTAAATTAAAATCTTTAAAATCTAATCTAAGTATACTTTTCTCTTTCTGATCTGACCACGTCCAGCTAGAGTATATACTTTTCATATTGAAAAATGCAATATTCACATTTCAATGTCTAATCTTGTTTTTATTTATCTCTGGAAAAGAAAGTGATTTGTTCATTAAACAAAAGATATCAGCAAAAATGTGTATACTGAAAAAAGTTAGGACACATTACACCCCCCTAATAGCTAGTGTTACCTCCTTTGGCTGAAATAACAGCAGTGAGACTTTTCTTCTAGCCATCTACCAGTCTCTGACATCAGTGTGAGGAAAGTTTGCTCCACTCCTCAATGCAGAATTCTTTACATTTTATAAAAGATTTTGAAAAGTCTTTCAGTTTTAACTGTTTGGTTTTATTACGTGAATCTCCCATTATTGTTGAAATTAAGTTTAAATATCCATATGACCAAGAATGCTACATGCTACAGGCTTTCATAGGGTGTCCTAATTTTTTTATGACTGTAAGTATATTGAAAAAAAATATTTTTTTCTAATGCTAAATTATACACAAATAAAAAAGGGCAAATAAAACAATTACACTTGTTAGATATTAGAAATAAAGTCATCCTTATAATGTTTCTAGTAGTAGCATGTTGCTCCTTGCTATGACACTTGAAGCCTATGTCTGCTTTCACGTTAGGTCATAATAGAGAAAGAAAAAAATACCATACAACTGTACCGACTGAGGCCGGAGACTCTGATTCCCAACAGTACGCCTAGAAATTAATTAATAGCTTAAGGTTGAATGTTCTCTTTGATTGTGGAAGCAGCTGCAGGATAAGGCTTTTTTTTTATCCATGTTAGGTGTCATTGCTACAAAAGAGAAAGATGTAAAGACAGCCAGAAGAAATGTATTATCACCTCTGCCAGGCTGCTGCAGTGCTTTGTGAGAGAGAGCTGTAAAGCTTAAGCTCGCACCAACTAATGAGTGAGATCATAGCATTTGATATCCTACTATGTACCCATTGATTTTGCCTTTCTCTTCTTTATATTCGTCTTTTGCTTTTCTTTTGAATTATTTTGTTTAATATTTTCTTTTTACCTTTCGGGCTCATGAGAGTGGCCTCCACAGCTTTTCCTCCATCCCCACAGCGCTCGTCAAAGGGCAGACACTGCTCTCCAGTGCCAGCCACCACCTCTGCATTGTCAGCCAATAGCCGGCCCCCGGTGAGTGAACGCACTCGGTAGATCCTCCGAGAGTTTGTGTCCGAAATGTACAGAGCTCCTGTCACCGGGTCCACTGCTAGGAAGTACTTGTGTGTTGGATTGTTGCTGCAGAAAATAATGTAGCAATACAGTTTACATGTACAGTATTAGGCGAGCATTGCAGCATAAATGGGGCACATACATACTGTACAATTTTTTATGATTTATTTTTTTTCAAATGACATAGAACTAGCGATTTTCATACATGAAACCCTTCAAACATTTTTATTTTAAAAAGCAATAGTAATTGTTTTAAAGACATATATCCTTAAAAATGAGATATTCTTGATGATCTGACTTCAGTAACTGAATGATTAGAGAAAAAGAAGTTCAGGCTCACCTGTGTCGGAAATCCTTATTTCTTTGGGGCACAAAAGAAGCAAGATAAGAGACTTTTATTTTGACATCAACCAGTATGTTGGGCAAATCAAAACTGTGATCTTATTTACAATTAACTGCTATTTTTCAGACTAAATGTAAGAAAACCATACCTGAGCTCGAGCACACGAGTGGTGTTGAAGGATGGATACACCCTGCGTACAAAATTCAGGTCACCCACGTAGAGGCTGCCATCAATGCCCGCTGCTAGTGCCACTGGAGCCAAAAGTTTATTCCCATCTGCCAACCCGTTACAGCTTGGGCAAGAGATGCTCCGCCGACGCCCATTACCCATAATGCTGGTTATGACGGGTGGCTGCTGGGATACAAACACGTTCTCCCCACTGCCTTTATGAAGGATGCCTAATATGCAACAGAAAAACAGAAAGCGTAAAACCTTGGTAACGTAAAAGTAGAAAGGGGCGTTTCAAGGAGTAATTCTCTGTAAAAGCAGTTTATAAGGCTCATTTATGAGCTTTGTGTTGTCGACCGCTAGAGCCACACTGTGGGGCTATTATGTTATGTTATTGATCGGCTCTCCACAAAAAGCATCCAGGCTTCGCGTTACATCAACTCGATATACTGCAGACCTCTCTCTGGGTAAGCGAGGTGAATGACCTTCTACTGCTCCACTCAGCCTGTTCTAATAGCAGTTAGGAATTTAGCAATGTCACTCAGTGTCAACGTTAAGTCTACATTTGTAGTGACTGAAATCAAACCGTGCAAATGTTTAGCAGCTTTGTTCATAGGCTCTAGTCAAGTACCACCTGAGGTTTTGGGAACATGAGAGAATGGATGATGGACATACTATAACGTGCTTTGAATGCTCCCCTGTGTGTGTGCACGTGCGTGAGAGTGTGTAGGAGTTGGAGAGGGGGAGCTTACCACTGCGCAGGTTCAGTATGTGGTGTTTGTCCAGAGACCATCCACCAAGGTTAGAGGGCTCCAGTTCATAACCTTGCAGTACTGCTGTCCTCTTCTCCCACAACACCAGGCTAGGGCACGTCTCATACTCATAGCCCACAGATACTGCAGAGAGAAAAACGAACAGAAAGAGAACAAAACATGTGAGAGACACAAAGTGATAGAGATGAAAGAGATGAAAGCAAGGTGAGCAACAAAGTGGAAGTGACTATTTGTCATTGTGAAAACACCCTGTCACACAAAGCACACCACAATGAAGTGTGACCTCTGCATTTAAACCACCCACATACAGTATGGAGCAGTGGCAGCTATCAACTGCACCCTGGGAGCAGTGTAATGGGATGGTACCTCAGTGATGACTGGGCTGGATCTTAAACCTGTGACCCTGTGATCACAAGGGCAACAGCCTAACCACTAAGCCAACACTGCCCAGATAAAGCCTCCTGCCGGCTGTGATGCAGATAAGAATTCTCACACTGAATCTAGGATTACTGATTATGTGAGGTGAGAACTCTTACAGAGTTTATATTAGAGGCAGATAACTAGAAGTGTAGACATGTAACAATTTGACATTTTCACAGTATGATTACCTAAATATTCACAGTTTTACTGTATAAGAAACATACACAAGAAGGTGGAAAAAATGAAAGGGAACTGTACATGTTATATGCACAACACCATTCACACAGACATCACTAATGAAAGAAAAAAATTGCTTTATTTTATACCACTTTTAAACTGTTACATTAAACAGTTGACCAAACTTTGTTAGGTTATGTACCATAACTAAAAAAGTAAGTATAATCTTTTTTATTGTAAGGTAATTGTTGAAAGCCAGCATAACTACACAAACCCAGAAACCTCCAGATCAGTGAAGAACATCACATTACAAGTGCCCCACAAAACCCAACCCGAATGCCTTTCACAGGAGTCACCATAGCCGGTGTCACAGTGGGATGAGGAAGGTGCTAGACTAGCTGTGCCTTAATGCTTAGGGCAGGGTGCCTTCTCACATTTTCAGAAACCGCAGGGAAGCGTGAACAGATGATCTCTTCAAACACTTTATAATTGGACAAGACTTGCTCGCTCCCTTCTCTGCACAAGCCTTCACAATTTGTGGTTGTAACAGGCCCATAGCCAGGTACATTCTCCTACAGGGTAGACACACTTGAATATATAGTGAACTGCACCAAAGATGACTTAATCCATGTGTATAAATTAGCATATTCATTGGAGAGCACCAAAACAGAAGGATGGTACTGTATCAATAAATACTAGCAGCTCAGTTCAATACACATGTATCAAACAATATGACTAGCATATAAAGTACCCCAATATATAGTCAAATACAACTTATACAGTGTGGAATATAGTAAAACAAGCAGTACCCACAATGAGAGCAAACCCTCCCTCCTCTGAGATTATTGCCTCCTGTTTACGTCATAATCATGACAAGGGAGGACAAGCTCACTACGGTCAAACATCGTTAGTCACGTGAGGCGGTTCTGCCATTTTAGCTTGGCTGAGAGATGTTGCCATGTTGCGAATGGGCTGATGAAATTGAGCAGTAAAAGTATCAGTGATCTTCTGCTGTGTCTTTGTCCAGTTATTGACGTGACAGATGCAAATTTCAGACATTTTGAGTCTAATTCACAAACTTTATGGAAACTCAGAATTGGACCTGGTCATACTACTGGGGGTGGACTGTGGACAGACGGACCAACCAACCAGCCGTCAGTCAAACAGCTGGGGGTGGGGGCGAGCCAACTGGGTTTGACTACTTAAATGCATATATTCAATTAAAGATAAAATATTCACTCTTCAGATGCACATTTTTGCCAAATTCAATAGTTGAATAAACTGAAAAGTATGTAAGTTAAATTATATTTCATTGAACAGGTTTTGTTGAATTTGACACAAACTGACTTACTTTAAAAACTCTACTGTATAAAATCACTAGTTGATTCCATACAGTTGCCAGTTTTAAAAAGAGGCTAAAAGCTGCACTTTCCCACACCTTAAACTTAACAGCTTATTACCTACACACCTTGTCTATTTATTATGCCATTTTATCTATCTCTATTTTATCTATTTTCGAGATTTTATTATATTCTTTTCTTTTATGCATATTTATTCATTTTTGTGTATTGCATTTTTTATGCTTATTTCTTTTATTCTCTTTCCTTGTTTTTATGCTTTATACTTTCTAATAACCTTGTAAAGTACATTGCTTGACTGTGTGTATGATAATGTGGTATATAAATAAACTTGCCGTGCCTTTCACCTGCATTTGGATGTGCACTGAGACAGATAGAGAGGAATAACAATAGCAGCCACATTTAAAGGTTGGGCAAATGTTGGCGAGGTCACTACCACACTGTTTGCACACATGCCCCACCAGTGACAGAGTGCTATCCTCAGCAACTCTTCCCTCCAACTCCAGAAGCAGCAGGGAGAGCTGGGTTGGCTACCTGGAGTCACTCTCGGAAGCCTGCACTGACAGGGGCTGTGAGGCAGAACGCTCTCTAATACTGCACTGCTCCCTAGGTCCTACATTCTCACGGCTGAGCGCTAATCCCCTTTGACATGTAATAAACTCTGTGTGATCCTCAATGAGCGAACTCATATTACACAACTTGCAAAGCACTTTTAGCCACGCTCTTTTAACTGATCTGCACTCTGTCAGATTAGCATTTAGTAGTTTTTATTGTCTCAGTTGAAGTTAAATAAAGTGTGTCTGTTTTAAAGGGATGGTTTCGACAAAAAAGTCTAATTTACCCTAAGTGAAATCTCTCTGGCATTAGTCTGCAAGGAGCTATGAGGGTAATATTTGTTTATTTATTGACACTTAAATACAGTTGCTGATCACAATTGCTGCTTCTATTTTTAAATCTGCTAGTGCTAGTGTTCTTCTAATAGTTCATCATACAGTGTCAGAAACCAAGATTACATTGCTCAGTGATTCTAGACATGCTGCTAACTGAAAGTATAAGCTTCCATTAATTGTTAGTTACATTCTTCATAGTCTTGGTAGATCAACAATAATCTGAAAAATGATAAAATAAAAATGCAATATACTTCTTTGTGCCCTTTAAGGGGTATACAGAGTACAAAACACAGTTCAGTGTTTGCATATTGTTTTACAGTGTAATTTATTTCTTAGTGAAAAACAGATCAATTTCTTTATTTGCTGCTTAAGTAGAAATGGTTGAGTGGGAGTGTTGCTTTGTGTGGTGGTGGGCAGCTCTACGATGGCTGCTGCTTGGCAATATAATATAAGTTTGAATTTTTAACCTTGTTTGAGCTAAAAAACATACAAAATCATGAGCATTCCAGTCAAGCATGTCATTACACTCCAGTGTTTAATGTAGAAACCTTGTAATTTGCATTGAAAGTAGCCTTTATTCACATGTTTGCTCTACTAAAGTATTGCTAACCTGCAAAGGTGGATTTGCCTGTTGCATGTTAAAGATTTAAACTCAAAACACATGTCTTAATATGAATGTTGGCTTAGCAAATTGGCCAACTTACTCTAGTAAGGAGAGAATATATTGTATCCCAGTTTGCACCTACAGCCTGTCAAAATCAATGGAAAATCTGCTAAATCAATCACTAAGTTAAATGTTTGCAGGAAGTGACTTTTTTTTAAGGTTTTACATTATCCTGTTCAACAGTGGTGCATGTTTATATAATGGAAGCTGCAGTGGTGAAAGTGTTAAGACGGTTAAGTTGGCATTTTTATTTAAGTCAGGAGTGGGACATTTGCTTAATGTGTCCAAGTCCAAGCAAACTATTGAATCAGACTATACTGGCAGATCTCTCACATTTCACACTTTCACAGATGGTAAATATGAATATATATGAAGTATTTGAGAACCGGCAATAAATACTCAGGCTACTTTTAATGAAACCATTCACTAACCTACTGCCTCAGACAGGCCGTAGACTTGCTGTCCATAAGCGTCAGTCTTGTCCCAGATGAAGGTATAGGCTAGATTAGGTGAGGCATGGAACCACTTCTGGAAGAGATGACCCTCCACAGCTACCATGAGGTGGACTTTGACTAGGCTGAGGGGCACCACTGCCTGGGTCATGGTTATTTTCAGCAGGGAGCGGTAACCTGCTGTCCGTGAGCTCAGATGACAGAGTTTCATAGTTGTGCCTGGAATCTCAATTTGCTCATGAAGAACCTGAAAAACATCAAGAACAAGAGTAGATTAGAGGCCTGAAAGCAAAAAGCAGGGGAGCAATGTCTTGATCTTGGATCTTGCAGTTCAGGAATGTTCTCAATTAGAGTAGGAGATGGATAAAGAGGCACGTGTATAATGAGAAAAAAATGAGCTCAGTGGAGGAGAACTTAAGCAAGAGGGAGGAAAAAGTGCACAAGAAAATAAAATGACAGAAGGAGAATGAAAATGGGAAGAAAAAAAATGAAGATGGAACTCAAGAGCAATTTCAATCAGGTTCAGGAAGAGTTTATTAATGCAAAAAATTGCCCTAGTTGAAGTGAAATAATAACTAGATGGGCTTTGCCATTATCAGACCTCTAACTGAATAGTGAAGCCTTGGTGACTGAGATGAAAAAAGTAATGAATGGCTAAAAGAGTGGCAAGTCTTCATCAGGAAAGCCGCAGTCCTACAGGAACAACAGCATAATGAATACAGGGTTTGAGGTCCATGTGACCCAGAACGTTCTTTAAGCTCCTTTTCTGACCTGCGTCTCAGGAACGATAGACCTCTCTCCAGGTCTGGAACTGAAGAAGGAGGACAGCGGTGAGGCTACCACCACTGGGTCAGGCCGGACAAAGCCACTTAGGTCACAGCCTGGGATGGTGTTCTCCTCCGTCTTTAGCATCAGTGTGTCCATGGCATAAAAGCTGTTCCACGGCAGCCACACTGTGCGCTCCTGGCTCAGGAATGGGGCACGCTCAAAATGAAGTGTGAGAGAAGCACCTCCATTAGCAATGAGGTCGAAGCTGTGAGAAACAGGGGAAGAAGGCAAGTGAGGAGAGTAGAAAAACAAATAATTACGTGCGCTGTACCCATTATTGATGGCACTATTACATTCTGAATGATTTTCCTATTCAGAATGACATTTTTTCTAGGGGGAATAATTAATTCTATTGATAGATCACAGTCATTTCAGCACAAAAGCTCTGAGTTTACATGGCCCTAAATGAATGTAATAAAGATTTGTTCTGTAATGTTTTTTCGCAGTGGTATACATCACTGGGAACTCAAAAGCAATTTTTATCATGAATATAAAGTTGTAGTTCCAAACATAAACTTCATAAATTAAATATTTGGGGTATAAGAAGAAAGCATTAAAATTAGCAAAGAAAGATCATTGTGTACAGTCTAAGCAAAAAAGGAATATTTGAAAAAAGAAGTTTTTGCTACAATGTCATAGTGATAAACAATGCAAATAAATATTTCAACACCAAACTTTATTGGTTTAATATATAACCATTGCTTTTTACTACAGAAATCTTTGAAGTCACTCACGTTCCATCCTGCCGTGTGAGAGTGTAGCCATAGTGGGGGTATTTGACAAAGGACACATTGACCCCCACCAGAGGAGTTCCGTCAGTGGTCAGCACCTGGCCTCTGATCAGGGATGCCAGACTGAGAAAAGCAAATAGTAGAAGATCATGTAACAAAGCCACTCACCATAACAACACTGCAGTAGTTCCAACCTTCATGTTTTTTCTGTCTTTTTATGCAATATTCATAACTAAGAAGGGCTTATTGGAGAGCTTATTGTACCTGGCATTGAAGGGGTTTTCTGCTGGTATGATATGTGTGCTGTCGCGGCCGACCAGCATCTTCACCCGCTCGTAGAAGGAACGGACCTTCTGGACAGGCAGCTGGCTCTGCTGAATCACCTGCAGGGGGTCCCGTGAGCCCCGGCACAGCGGGCTGTTCTGGCATGGACTCTGGATGCAGCAGTCTGGGTCCATACAGTCGGTCAGTCCATCTACAGAAGAAAGGAAAGCCAAGTGAGCCATCAGCTTTCTGAGGTTAAGTTGAAATTGCTGTATATGCTGTATGATATGAATTGTTCTGTCTTTTTTGACAATGAAAGGAGATATTTTATTTCTTCTCTACTGAGCAGGATGATATTTAAAAAATATTAGAAAATATTTTTTTCTGCTGCTCAGTTACTTGACATTTTTATCCAGCTGGTTTTTAACTGTGTGTTATTAAAAATATAAAGCAGAGATTTCGGAACAATGCATGTTTTAGGAGCAAAGCCTACAGTCGGGCCACAACCTTATGCTGCTAAAAGCTGTGCTGAGAGTCCTTTAGTAAGGTCAGTTTGGTTTCTGTTATTGTAGAAGTGAAAGTCAAAGTGAGAAAGCCAGAGAGAGAGAGAGGGAGAGGTGGATAAATAAGGTGAGCCCAGAAAAAGGCACCTCGGGTCAGTGAAAGCATTTATCTCCTAAACTACACCCCACTGAGATGAGCTGTCCACTGAAAGTCACTTTGACCCTCAAGTGGGGGAAGACTCTTAAAGCCACGGGACACAGCATCTTCCTAACACTGGGATAGGCCTTAAACTGTGATGCATGTCGTTTCTCCTTAACCTTATCAGACTGTCTGCCTGCAGAACAAATTCCACATTGGTTTTAGAGCATTGCTGCTTCTTGAGAGAGATGCATCTAATTCCTAGCAACGTTGGGGCAATGAGCAAATGTGGACAGTTTGCTGCCTACTGTAATTTTTTTATAAGTCAGTTTCTTACTTAATGTTTGTCAAGGTTTAAAACATAAACTGTTCAGTATTTATGTTAAAGATGCTGCTTTGCTAAGTACAGCACATCTGAAATACTAAATCTATGTGTAATTTTAGGTTCTGTGCTCTGTTTTTAATTATCAGTAAAGAAAAGTTGCTAAAATGAAGCCTTTTCTATCTCAGAGCGATGCAGAGAATCTTGTTCATGCATTTGTTACAAGCAGAACTGACTAACAATTATCTTGTTACTGGTTTCCTACAAAAAACAAAACACTATAAGTTCTACAAAATGCAACAGCACAGATACTAATGCAAACAAAAAAAAAGGTTGAATTACTAGTTTTAAGACATTTACAGCATAATAAGGCATTAGTGAGTTTGAGATTATTTATCATTGTGAACACACCAGCACACCACCTCTGCACTTGACCCATTCATGTAGGAGCAGTGGGCAGCTGACATGGGCAGTGCCCAGAGACTGTACCATAGTGATATCTTTACCAGTGACCACCTGATCAGAGGGGGAACTCTAACGATCACACTACCTCTGCTCCATTAAGTTACAGTCCACAATATGCAAAGGCACCTTCGTTATTATGCTTCTGAACTGTGGAGCTCAAGTCTATCTGTTATTAGACAGTCAAACTCAAACTTTAAGAAAAGAATGAACACATAATTTAAATTTTTTAATTTATCCACGTATATTACTTACTTATCAGTTTACATACTTTTAATTTTCAGGTGTTCAGATATTATAAAAATATAATTTCAAATATTTATCACGTGTCTATAAAGCTGAGACATGCGTTAGTGTCATATGCAAGAAAAAATCTTCTCTCTAGTTCTCTACCTCCTTCATCTGCACATATGATTTAATATGGACAGTAATGCTACATTCGAGACAGACAGAGTTTAGTTGAGTAATACAGATCTAATGCAGTTAATAATTAATATTCTGTATTTTTCACATTTTTCAATGACTTCCTGCAGCAGGTGAGGTTGACCAGTGCTCTCTGACCTCCTTCATTGTCTTTGTTGTCCGCGCAGGATGTCTCCATGGCAACGTTGCAGCCATTGCCCCTCCAGCCCGTTTTGCATTCGCAGTGCCAGCTGTTCTGGCCCATGGTGCACTGCCCATTGCCATTACACAGGTTGGGACATCCGTCTGAAGAAAGGGTGAGAAAAGGAGAGCGAGAAGGTCAGTAAGACAATGAAGGGCATAAGAAGGAAGGGTTCAGTCACTGTCTGACAGTTCCTTCAGTATACCATGACATGCATTAACATGCACACTCATACACACAACATGGACACAAGCCCACTCACAGGCACCCTCCTGACCACCGACACCCACCACCTTGCTGGACGAAGCGTTCAAAGACAGATCAGAAGTGCAGCTAAGCTGAAATCGTAAGGAAAAAGCGCTACAGGCCCTGCTGGTGGTAAACAGCTTTATCAGAAGTCCCTCAAGTTCTCGTCGAGTTGGGAATATTCGATAAGTACATGTATAGAAGCTCCCAGCAGGTTAATTTGGTGGAGATGATTTGATTCTCCTGGCCTGAGCACACTGCTCTCTCATGTGTGAATGTGATTAGGAGCTAAGCTTGAGACTACAGATCAGATTAGGGGGTCTCCACATGTCTATTTGAGTGTGTGTGTGTACGGCTGGATCCAAGATAGTGGAAACATTAAGCAGGAGAGCTGAGTGAGAGCAAGATGAGAGAGCAGGTGAGAGTCTATGAGAGGAGAGATACTGTATATAAGAGTCAGGAATGAAAGTGCATGAAAGATGGTGATTTTATCAAAAGTAGTGCCAGGGTTTACATTAAAGCTGCAGCAGTGCACCATTACTGTTTACACTGGGGTTGATGAATGCTCATATAAACAAACTGCAAATGTTGTTTGAAGGTGTATATGAAGCTTTCTATTCATATTTGTGACTGTGATGCATATGATTGGCTAGTCCTGTTTGACGATAGCAAGGGTGTAAATATATACATATATTTATATAGCTCAACAAACGGAACAGCAGTAGGATGTTATACCTGATGAAGAAGGTACAACTCTGACTGATGAACTATCAGAAACCAGCAAGATCTGAGCTTTGACACTACAAATGGTTTGGGGTCACTATGTTAGAAAAACTTATTAATTTGAGTGTTTGTCATCTAATTAATAACCATTAAACTATATAGTCTTAGAATTTATTATGTAATGTGTTACTTTTATTTTTTTCTACAATTTAGGTAAAAAAATGCCCATAGTGCAGTGATGGGTCCAGCTGAAGTACAATTAGGTGATATTCCAGATCACACATGAATATACTCTGAATATACTCTAATCAATCATAATTGATTCTAATATTTCAAATGAATGTATCAGTGTGTTTTATACCAATAGTAGGGACATGTTTACCAAGAGCCAAAAAACCCTAAAAATGGAAACACACTTGTCACAGCCGTTCACTATGGCATCACAGCATGGATTCATGGACGTCCTGGGGAGAGGCAGTGTCTGTGACGGACGGCTGAGTGCAGAAAGCCGTGAAAAGGGCAAACTCCTCATTCCTGCAGCTTCACTAGGACATAATTAAGCACCCTGGAGTTGTGACCTGACATTTTCAGACTTATCTCATGCATTTGTAAATAAGCCAGGTGATGTTTTACTGAAGACTGACTGGGCCACTTCTGATTTAAGATGCTGTGTAAACATTTGTTGATCAACCGTCAGTTTTTATTGGACACCACTATCCCCAATCAGGGTTACTCCCACCTGCTTGGCACATATTGTCCTGTACCTCACTGGGATTTCACCTCAGTCATCCTTAGTCCTACAGCTTAATCTCAAACAGTTAACACATTTGTCAGCGTGTCAGTGGTCTTGTCTGTTGGTCACCACAAAGACATGGCCTTTGCAGCGGGCCGGTGTCTTTTATCATGCGTCTGTGGCATTAGTGCCAGCTGATCCGGCACAGGTGATATTTCAATGGATTTGCGGTTGGAGGAGGACGCCACTGCCAAAGTCAAAGGAGCGTGAAAAACCCTGAATGCACCAAAGCCCATTCAGCTGCCACAAATCAAACGCAACGTCACTTTAATTAATATAATTTTCGACGTCTGAGGTCCTTGAGATGCCACATTAACAGCCCGCTATGCATTGATTGCTACACAATGTTGAGCCTAGAGAAAAGTCACTTAGCAATGATTGCTTTTTAAATTGAGTTGCCATTTTAAGGAGCCAAATACTTATGAAGCACCAAGACAGCAGAATCTATAGTGGCCATTGATCTCTTTCGTTGGGCAGGACTGAGCACAGCCCCTCCTTTATGCCAGAGGCCAGTCGATTCCCCGCACACTAACTAGAATAAAGTGGGGCTTCAGAAAGTATTAAGACACCTGGCTAAAGTAATGTGGTTGGAGTCCATTGTAATCCCTTTAAAAAGGAGGTGAGATTGCCTTGGGTTATGGGTCGCCACACACACACACACTCATACAGAAAGAATGAGGAGAGAGAGAGAGAGATTCCCGACAATAGAGGGATATAAAGAATGGAAAAGGAAAAAATGCAACAGTAAAATAAAGAAAGGGAAAGCAAGAAAGAAAGAGCATGAAAAATAGAAAGGAAAAAGAAGGGACTAAACAAAAAAAAGAATTCAATGAAATTCAATGAAAAAGAATAAAAGAAAAAAGCCGACTGAGCTGTCAGAATGTGTGACCATGAAAGGAAGAGAATGGGAGGAAAAAAAGGAACTCTGCACATTCTCCAGTCTGCTGGTGTGCAGCTCTTTCCCCTTTAAAGGTCATAAAAATAAAGGTTAGATTCATAAATCCTCCAAACTATCCTTGGGATGGGACTGATAAAATCAAACCGTGAGAGAACCTATAAAACACCCTCCATCTGGACTCGCTTCACTTTGATAGTTCTACGTCTACAAAGTCAAATCTCGCCCTCAACTTCCTATCACTGGAAAGCAGGAAAAAGGTTAGAAGTTGCCTTTAAACAGCTCGGAGGCTGCTGGCTTAGAGAGGGGCTATAAGAGAGCGTTACAGCATCAGACAGAAGAGAAAAATGAATGACTGTGCGACTGAGTGCTGTCTGAATCCAAAGCTGTGGATACGTGACACTTTTGGGACATGCTTTCCTGTTTAATCATTTTTAAAGCTGAAACATTGCAGAACTAATCCTGCTGACTGATGCTTAACTGAGTTCACATCAGGAATAGTATGAAATGCACGTTTGTCTTGCATGCCTCTTTAGTCCAGATGACCATGGTTTGCTTTTGTCCACACAGTGGATAAGCTGGCAAAGTCAATGTGCAAGAAAACTTATATTATTTTTATTGATTTATTCATATTTAAATTAGAGGTGTAATGATACAGACATAATATTTGCATTGTGATTTGAAAGATACATAATAATAATAAGCCCAGACTTATTTTACTTATATTATTTTTGGTCAAAGTCCAGCTGCTTATAGAGTGCATTGCTTTGTGAGCTAAACAATTCCAGTGACAACAATTTTTTACACCACTTGTTCCCCTGAATTATAAAAGCAGCAAAAGCCTAATGTACATATAACTCTTTTCACCAAACCCAAAACAGACGGTAAACGTAATTTGGCAGGTTTTCAATACTCTACGGCTCTGAACATAAACTGTGCATTTAGGCTTGGGCACTAGTATTACATGTGCCTGACTAGCACAAAACTGCAAAAAGCTAAGTACATCAGGCCATTAATATTAATATGCATATCATAATGTTGTAAAGACCCTCATTTAAAGATTTTGCAAGACAATAACCGTGTATGATACTGAAAGGGTTGAACAGGTCTAATGCACCAGTGGGCTTGCACACTCAAAGGCCCAGCTGATGCACCCTGTTGCAGTGATCACTGAAGGTCCACCACTTATAACCCTCATTATCCTTGCTCTTCCTGCTACTGCACACCCGCCGCCTGCATTTCTTACATGTTCCCATTTTCTGAACCTCTCATTAGTATGCACTCGGCGAGGAGGAAAGTGTGCAGACGCTGGGACAAAGTCATTACAACGTCTCCCTCTGGCCCTGTGCCCCGAGAGGCAAAATATGTGCAGTAAAAAGCTGCGGCCCGGCCCCGTCCATAAACACCCAATCAACCAACCCCCCAACCAAAAAAAAGAACAAAAAATCTGCACCAATGGCTCATGAAATTTAACAATCGCCACAGGAGTCACATCCTCTCTGATGCCAAATTTAGCCCAAACTTTAGCTCACCACTCCCAGCAAAGCAAATCCAAAACTTTTAGCTCTTTGTTTAAGATTTACTCCATGGAGAGAGAAAAGAGAGAGGGAAAAATATATCTCTGGTTCTCTTCTGAGAGAGCAAAATTGCAGGCACCTTACATCCTGATGAGACAGATTGAGTTTGAATTATGCTATTTTGCTACAGCCGAATCAAAATCCTGTGTGTGTGGGTGTGTGTGTGAGAGAGGGATAGAAAGAGAGAAAGAGAGAGAGAGCGAGAGAGAGAGAGAGAGAGAGAGAGAGAGCGAGAGAGAGAGAGAGAGAGAGAGCGAGAAAGAGAGCGAGAGAGCGCGAGAGAGAGAGAGAGAGAGAGAGAGAGAGAGAGAGAGAGAGAGAGAGAGAGAGAGAGAGAGAGCGAGAGAGAGATCTACTCTGTTTTGTTGATGGTCGAATGGTTGGCTACCTAATTTCCCAGGATGCCCTTGTGTGTGCTACCTCCTGGCTTTCCCCTTTTAGCTATGCTTTCATAGAGAGTCTCGTACATTTTTCTTAATCACTTGCACGCTGGAACCCACTTGATCCTACTGAGGAAAGGCCATACAGACAGAACCATGCTCCACCTAACTGGTTGTAACTCAATGAGGCCCACGTGTACACAAGGAACTGCTGAAGCCTCTTTTAACTGAAATTATTGTTATTATTTTCATTTTACTTATTTATCTTCTTTAGTCTGTTATTGCTATCCGGTGTCGACCAGAGAAGGATGGGTTTCCCTTCTGAGCCTTGGTTCTGCCCAAGGTTTCTTCCTACAGTTTAGGGAGTTTTTCTTTGCCTGTTGATATACTGAATATACAACAAACAGCCACAACATTAAAACTACTGGCACCTGCCATGCATAACAGTGATTATTATATTACAATATATTACAATGTAAAGGGCTGGCATATAAAGTATATTAAGTAATATTAAGATTAAGTAGCAAGCAAAGTTGTGTTGCAAGCAGGAAAAATGGATAGTTGTTAGGATCTGAGTGACTTTGTGAGGGCCAAATTGAGACGACTGGATTAGAGTACCTCCAAAAAAGACTTGTTCCTGTGATACAGCGGTTACCTACCGGAAGTTGCCCGAAGATCTGGTAACATGTGCATGAGGAGGAAGACTAGCCAGTCAGATGAGATCACAGAAAATATCTAGTTTAGCACAAATTGCTGAGGAAGTTCATGCCCGATATAACAGAACACACAGTGCGTCACAGTTTGTTATGGGGCTGCATAGCCTCAGACCAGTCAATGTTCTCATGCTGAGCACTGTCTACCACCAAGTGTGTTTCCAATGGGCATGTGAGCATCAGAACTGGACCATGGCGCAGTGGTGGCTTAGTCTGGTGACTTACATTCATGTGGATGTTACTTTAATGTCCCACCTACCACAACACTGTTACAGATCTAGTACACCACTTAGCAAATGATGTATTCCCTACATGTCGTATGATAACGTGCAAGGTCGTAATGCAAAAAAACAAAGATGGTGACATTTCATCCAAATAGCCCAGATCTCAGTCTGATCAAGCATCTGTGGGATGTGCTGCACAAACCAGTCAGATACCACTGCACATCTTCAGAGGTCTTGTGAAGTCCATGTCTTGAGGTCTGAGCTGTTTTAGTGGGACAAGGGGAACCTACACAATATTATGGAGGTGGATTTATTATTATGAGTGTAATGCTAATGTAACTGCGATTTATTATGCAATAATGTAATTACATGTAAATAATTATTCAATTGATATAAAACATGTAGCAAAAGACAAGAATAACTCCAGACTTGGAAGGGTTAAATCCCCACACATCACAGAGAAAGAGAAGACAATGACCCAAGGCTTTATAACCATTATGGTTATAACAAACCAGCACAAGGAAACACGGGACGTGGGGAAACACACATTTGCATTACAGACCTGCTCTACATGGCTAGACGTTCTTGTGTACACCACCAAGTCTAGTCTACAGGACACACTGTCAGAAGCACACAGTTTCTACACAGCCAAGCTATCGGAAGAAGTACTAGTGGCCAGTGCTACGGAGCAGCTAGCGCTACGACACAGTGCGGACGAGGTACAATACCTTCAAAAGTCTCATCCCAATAGTCTGCAATAGGGACAGCACGCAAAGAGGAACAAGAGGGCGAGGTCAGAGGCAGGACACATGCACACATGCAGCTTTTAGAGATACGCAACCTGTTAAACGTTTGGAGACCTCTAGCTTTAATGTTTTTTGCAACAGCTTATACAAGTTACACTGAGAACTGAACAGGTGCACAGGAGGGACAGAAGGAAAATTATTTATTTTTTTACTATAGATGCACTGATATCTGATATTTTTAATGCATTTATGTCTACATGCATGTTAAGCATTTGTGTCTATGTGTCTAAGCTTCAAAATGAGGCCAAATGAGAAAAAGTCAAACTTTCCACCTGATCATTCTGGTCTTCAAGACTATATCGGTTTGAAACCAAATGTAAAAATTTGTTAGATGTTATCAATTTTAAACAAGAAACATCTGTTGATACAGATATGCTTTTTTAAACCAGTAACTAATTTAATGAATAGTTTGGTGGAAAAAAAATTATTTTGCACTTAAACCAAATGTAGCTAATTAGCCATGGCATGCTGTGTGTCTTACGTTTTGATAACGTAAAAAAATAAATTTAGATATGGAGCTGCAAAGCTAATGTAGCAAACAAACCAACACAAATATTCATCCATTTTCCCAGTAAATACATCTCAACCACTTCTCTTAACCTGCTCAAACTGAACCAAGCCCCTCATTAAGGTGGCACAGACTTGTTTACGTGATTTAGGAAATTGTGTGATTTACTACGAGTTATAAAACTGAACAAACCTTCAACACATAACAGTCATAATAAATAACTGTGTCTGTTTTCCCAAACATGTCATAGTTGGAGTGCTGATCTAGAAGCATGTGTGACAATGACCATCATTTGTACAGAGGAATCTGATCCAGGATCTGTCCTCTGTATGGCTGCTCTGTGAGTTATCAGTCCCGGTGATGTCTGAAATTGTTACAGTGAACTTCTGTCAATATTTATAGCCCACAGTAATTCACACTGGATGCAGTTAGAACAAACGAGAGACATTTTGTTGTATTTTTGTATTGAATGACTGTTGAAATTGCCAATTAGAAAGATTACATATATATATTACATATATCACTGTGTTCAGTTAATTATTTGGTAACAATTAAATTTTTTTGTATTAACCATCAAATTTCTGGTTTGGGCTCAGTGAGGGATTAAATCAAGTGCTGCTGCTGAGAGAGTTTCAGACATCCATCCAATGACAGAGGGTTCACTAAACCTGCACTATTCTAACCAGCTCCCAAAACACATGAACTACTTTATACACACAAAAACACATTTAGATTATTTACTGCTTTTTTGTTTGTTTGCATTTATTCTATTTACTGACAGAAAGACACTGTTGAGATAATTGGGAACAAACAATTTGCTGCCAAAGACCTTTGCACAGTACTGTACATGACCAATGGGCATTGTTAGGTTACTGCAAACTGCCAAACGATTAAAGCAATTTTCTGGAAAAACTAAGTGTCTCCAAACTTTTGTTGGGCAGTCTGTACGAGAGCATCTTAAAAAGGATGCAGCTCTGCTTTTAAAGGAGATTAGAGGGCTATAAATGGAAAGTGATGGCTGGCTTTTGGCTTTCCCTGTCGAGTCAAGATGACAATAGCCAGACGGCCTTTCAGTAAACAGCAGGGGGGAGCAAACTGAAGGCAAGAGGTTGTTCAGGTGGTATATACTTCATTTGTGTCACTTGTGTCGTCTTGAGAGTGACAGACTCACTTTCTTTCGTTCAGACACCCTCTTATTCGTACGTACACACACACACACACACACACACACACACACACACACACACACACACACACACACACACACACACACACAC
>JBBIGC010000033.1:4226512-4238815 GCA_037576955.1 Lepidarchus adonis
ACACACACACACACACACACACACACACACACACACACACACACACACACACACACACACACACACACACATGTAAAATTGCATCCAGTAACCCTGCAGGGCATGCTCAAAGGTGCACCTTGAGTCCTATTGCTCACACACCTTCCCCTCCCTGCATAAATGATTAGAGTAATTCCAGCCCATGTCACTCTCAGAAGTTTCTCTGTGGCTCTAATTTGTGGCCTGATGAGGAACTTGCTCTCACCTCCTGCCACACAGACATAATAAGACCGCCGGAGCCCTGTTGCTTCTCCCTATTAGCCGGCCCCTTTTGCTCCAATGAGAACGCTACTCAAGCTAACATCTTGTTATCCAGGGACTGAGCAGTGTGACACTCACTGAAGCAGCATTCTAAATGGACTTTAGTGCCCATGGTGCGCCAGACATGGAGTGTGGCATTTCGGGCAAGCTACAAACCACACGCTCTTAATTGGAGCAAATCTATGCCTGTGTCAGCTCTGGAGGGGGAATGCATTATATGTTACAGCCACTGATTACTTAGCACCTTTGTTGGGTCTTAGATGTGGATTGGCATATGACATCATGAAGTCCAAGGAACAGATAAACGATTAATCCACCTATTAATAGCTGGCCTTGAAATGCTTGTTGCTTATATTCCTTTAAACAAATACAGTCAGACCTCTTTTGGTCACCCCTACTGGCCTGGGCCATAAATTTGGCGAGAGGCGAGGTTGGGGGTTAAACAAATAAAAGGTGAGCTAACAGGGTTAGACTGTAAATGTATCCACTCAAAGGGACTAACTACATAGAGTGTAATGAATTTTTGCAACATAAAATTTACATTATACATTTTTCCAGTTTCTGGAACTCAGCACAAGAGATCTGTGTTTATACGGGTCAGGAGGTAGAAACATCCTATGATTGCACAGGTGGATTTTCAAAGTGGAAGAAGACTCAGTGATTTGTGAAATGCAGCAGTTAAGCAATTCCTTCTCGGTAAACAGAGTTTCTTTCCAGAAATCTTCCCCGGGCGTACGCCAAACCTACAATGACAGCAGCTGAATGCAGATTTAATTTGCTAACCAGAAGGCACAAAAACTCACAGTTTTATTTTGATTTAATATTAAAACCAATACTAAACTCATTAAAAAGACTGACTATTGACCAAAATGGACTAAGCCACATTTAGCACTGTTTCTTATTTATGTTTGATACAAAATGTTGCACTGCATTACATAACTTATAGAATTATACGACTTCCAAAATAATGTAATTTAAAAACTAAAACTAAAAGGAATAGTTTAATATGACCATTCCCACCTGGCATGTTATATTCAATTAAGGCTGCATTACCTACTTAAATGTTTACAGAAATGGTGAAATCTATGATTCCTAAATGGGCATGTGAGGCCAAAAAAAGAAAACCAAAACCACTCAAAAAGTGAGACAGAACACGATTTGGGAGAAAAAAATATGAAAACAAAAACTTATAATGTGCCACAACCAGTGTATTCACCCAAAATCAGTATTTGCATGTTGTATTTTTACGGTTAAGCAGACAATGACCTGGTCCCCATGGCATTCTCTTACAACGACATATGTGAAAAAGTATGTTTTGGACAAGATGAGATAAAAGAGAAAAGCACTGGTGGTTATAAGTGAGCTTCTGTAGAGCAAAGGCCTCCCAAGGAGAGTCCTGGAACAAGAGCACAGCTAAAGGGGGTGAGACAACCCTGCCAGACGGCTCCCACATCCACTTCACAACAAACAATTAGAGCGTCACCACAGCAATCCATCTGTGTCAGCCTAGCCCACTGCACACTGACACGGAGCAGGAGCCACCATCACACAGCTTATGCCACAGAGGGAGAGAAAACACACCACACAGGACAATTACGTAGGCCTCAAAACCTATGGAGGACAGGGAGCACAAAAAACCCGTATGAGAGAATAAGAGGGGACATAAATCACACTTACAGCATTATTACACACCCATCACATTATATATATACTGCTGGTTTTCAAACCCTGCTTGACAATCCTCAGGTGGTCTCACAATGGATTAAAAAACAAAATAGGTCTTTTGTTCTGAGCGTGCAAGAAATCACAACATTGTTATGTGTGTTAGAAATGAATACATTAGGGTGCCTTATTTTCACAACAAATGTATGTGTACATAAAAGAACAAAACATATAATATCTTCAGCTGCAAAAATAGATTGCTTAGCCCTGGCTTGTCATGGACAATCTGCACAGAGCTAGCAAATGCAAGGAATCAGAAGATTCTGTGCACCTAACACATTGTTGACAAGCACACAGAGATTATATTGGGTTTTACATATATTAACTTGGGTTATACGTACATTTAGCATAATGTGACCCAGCTAAAATCAAGCACACTAAGCAGACCAGCTAGACCAGCTAGACCAGCTCCCCTTAAAATATTCAGAGTAAGGACGTAGGATGACACAATGTTATTTTATTTTATTTTATTTTATTTTATTTTATTTTATTTTATTTTTTTAACAAATTTCTTGATGACATTTTCCTTGTACTATAAGCTATCATTTTGCTTTGTAGTAACTGTACTGATATTATAAAGATTTAGTAGATTACTTCCCCAGCAAGCTCCAAATATCTGTTTTGAAGCAAGAATATATATATATATAGTATCAAACCCAATGAGAAGCTTAGAACCAATATCGCAAATCCCAGAGGACTGCTAATGGAAACGAGTACAATTACTGTAGGGTGGAATTCTGATAAACAAAGGTTAAATAGTTTGTGAAGGAGACTATTTGTCAACATGAATGAACCTCATTCCAATGAAATGTGACCTCTACGTTTAACCCATTACACTTGCAGCAGGTACCTAAGAGGAAACTTTCTGCCTGCAACTTGTTTTATTTTAACTATGTTGTTGAGGAATTACTTATTCATCTGGAATCAGTTATTTTCACAAATACAATTTAAAATGGTGCATTTTTCAAACCAACCCAAATGCTTCAGGGCTTTTTTAAACCAACATTGGTAAAACCCTAGATTTTCTATATCTTCTGTTTTCGATATCCGCATTTATACTGCATTACGACAGACAATATAATGCATACACTAATGAAGAAATCAGACGCAATTTGCCAGTTTACACCATAACCAACTCAGATTACAGATATTAAAATTCTCGTTCTTGCCCTGCAACACTGCAGCCATCACAGAGCCAAGCAACTATACTGTAAAAAGTGCAATGTAGCAGAAGCTAACATGACTTAATCCTGATGCACCCTCTCTCCGCCTGTCTCTGACATTTACGGACTTCATTAAGGGCCAAACTAGCGCTCGCTAAATGAGGCCGGCTGCATCAGCGCTGCTGTAAGCAGAGTATGATAAGTCATTATTGCTCAGTAAATTCTCAATTAGCTGGGTGCTGTTAGAGTCAGCATGTTTTGGATAAATGTTGGGTAATATTTTACTACTGTTACTGCTCCCAAAGAGGGCTTGTAAAAGAGCCAAAATGCAAATCACCACCACTCCCATCCTCAATGCTTCCGGAGGCCTGTATTGCATGTGTGGTCGTAATTGCAGTCAATAATGGGTGGGGAGATGCTGTGGGACTGAAAAACGTTCAGCTGAGGTCCTGTTAGCCGGCTATTGCTGTCACCCTGGGCTTTTTCTTCAGCTGAGAAGTTCATATTGTCATGCAATTGATGGCTTGCTATCTTGCCTATCTAATCCAAAGTTGATGAAACACGCCTCAATGAGCGGAGATGGAAAGTGCAGCGCAGGCCCCTCAAGGTCAGTTTCGCAAGCTCTGAATAACTATAAAGAGAAACAAAAAGACTAAGAAAGTCAATATACATGCACTGGAGTCTCTAAATATCCCTTAAGCAAGCAGGCATTCACACTCAGAGGCATTCGTGTCTGCTAACGCAGCAGGGAGACACGAGACCATGCTGGTTTTTGTCCCACAGGAAAAGTTTCTCTCTTGCACACTCTTTCACTCTCTCTTCCTCTCAGCATGATCACAGTGTGACCTTGCATAGACTTACTGGTTTACAAACCAGTGCAATTTGCACATTTATTAGAAGGAATGGGGTTCTGTAAGTTGACCGCAGACATGCAGTCCAGCTCTCCTGCAGAGAAGACACTGGGAATGATAAATATTCCCTTGTGGGGTGGAATCCTCATGACAGAGAATTGATATAATAATGCAAAACTGTTTCCATGCTTTACACTGTACCATTCAACAGCCCTAATTTAACCTTAACCAGAACGTACTGAGAGCAACGTCTCATTCAGAACACTACTAGAGATAGAGGGAGGTCTAAGGATGCATTTTTGGAGCTCCCCAAGAGTTTCTGATGCCATGGGACCCAAAAGAGTATTCAAATATTATATATAAATATACATAATATTGTAAATAATGCTTGGAACCACAGATGCATGCAGTTTTTTAGGATATAAATATGGTAAAATAGAACAAATAAAACAGGTGTAAAGGAGGAAATAAAAATAAAGAAAGAAAAAAGTCTAAGAAACTAAAAGAAAAAAATAAGAAATTCAGGAATCAATAGCGAGAACTCTTAAAAAATATATAAGTAAATGGAAACATTCTGAACTGAATGTATGAAATAAGCTATTAACAATAACCAGGATAGAGCTGGAGGTTGAAGCAAACAGAATTGCATGGTATTCCCAGCCACTTATTTCAAATCTCCACCCCAATTAGTCTTCTCAACAACTTACCCCTAGTTCCTGTCATGTTAATCAGTTAAAAAAAACATTTCTCAATGTAAGATTGCAGAAAGTTTAGGCCTTTTTAAATGTACAGTACATAATATTGTAAAAAGATGTGCATGTGCATGACCTTCAAGCCCTTAGGTGGCACTGCCTAAAAGACTGTAGAACCTTGTCAGATGACTGCATTCTGCATGAGCTACAACAGCACAGCTTGGTATACACAGAGTGCATGTACTTGGGTGGTCTGCTGCCAGTCCAGATCAGCTTGCTACTGAAATTGCATGACTTACCATGACCACACACTGCTGAGCAGCTGAAGTTTTATATCAAGAAAGAATGAAAAAACTTTCCACTTAAAAATAATTACAATTAATCTCCTCAGATTGTATTGAATGGGGTTCAGCTTGCCCTACGATTGGTTGACCTCCTGTCGAGGGTGCACCTTCTGCCTATAGTTAGCTGGGATCGGCTCCAGCTTCCATGCAACTCAAATAAGAGGTTTGGATAATAAGTGAATGAATAAATGGATGTTTCATCTGTCAAATTGTAAATGTGTGTATTTTTTTTTCAGAACACAATGAATTTGATCTAGAACTACTGAAAATCAGATTATTGCATTTTGGAAAATACTTTTCTGTAAATGGAGGTTTGGATGATTGTAAGATAAGCACTAGAAGCACTAAAAAAGAAGGGTCAAGGTCTTCTTTTTCATCAGTGCATGGAGAACGGCTTTACTGAGAAGGACATTGAAGCAAAACCAAGAGAATAAGACTGAAGCATCAAAAGACAACCCGTCCTTCGATGTAGCTAACCTTTATATGCAGCTGTATATGAATCTGCTGAAAGCAAAAGAATTCAGTATTTCTCAATATTTTTTCTAAGCACTTTACTTTGTAGATGGACAGTGTTTTCATTAAGACACACATATCAAAAGAACTGACAGGATCAAATGAACCAGAGCAATGTCTGTTATTGACTTTAGGGGAAAGGGTGAATTGGAGATTGCTGGGATTGCTCCACTAGAATTCATTTTTCTTTAAAATTAGGTTTTCTAACTGTATTGCTGGACAGCATTTCAAACCATAAGATCATTTACTTATTAATCAGTAGTCAGCTTAGCTGACAAAACTGCAACTATGATCATAGCGAGATTTATTTTTCATTCAGGATTTTCTGAGAAGATTTACATTGGATGTTTGTAAGTGAAGACATCTTTGTTCCCCCATTTGTTGGAAAAGCAGTCTCCACTCCTCAACAAAGGCTTTACACTAGATTTTGCTCTATAGATCAATGCTCTGCAGCTCTACCTGATTTGGTATTTAGCATGGTGACCTTAGGACCTTATGTCACGTTCTATAGAAGGCAAGCAACTGAGTGAGGTGGGAGTAAATAAAATGACTTTAGACTATAGCTGGACTTATGAAAGAACCAGTGGTCCATAGACATTAATATGTGGCCAGGAATCATATGTCTATTAATTTGCATCTACAACAGGGAAAAACAAAAGGCCTGAAGACATACAAACAGTTACAGTAAGTATTTCAGAATGTCCATGGACCACTGCCACTTTGGTAAGTTTGGTAAAGATAATTGTTGAATCAGCCTGTAATATACTGTATATAGTAAAGTTTCTCCAAGACTACTAGTGGCAGTTATTTCTATGAATTTTCTACTGTCAACGTGTTTCTATTTTCTTTGGCTTCAGAGGAACAGTATGTAAAACAATTAGCTCTGATTTCTTGAATCTATTTATAAAGTCAGCAGCGCAAAAGCTTTTTCCAATTTTAGATCTGTACGTATTTTCTCTGAACACTAATGCTGCCATTATTAAACTTTGTCTTTTTTGCCACTCAGTGGGTATTGCCTCCACCTACTGCGTCATCACATGCGTACATACTATAAGGAGTGCTTTTCTATGAAGAGTGCATAAATGAACAACTGCTTCATCACTGGGTACACTATAAATGAGGTGATTTCGTTAATTAGCATAGGTGTCTGTTTTTTCTGGACATAATGCAGATATTAGAAGACAAAAATAACTATACTACTGATGTGGTATTACTACTTAAATTTAACCTATATAATTGAAAATAATAATTAAAATAAACATTTGTTTACAATAAGATCTTATTCATTTAAAAAAAAGGTTTTATGTCATGTGTTAATGCCCAGAGATGATTCATTATGATTACATTTTTATTCATTTTGTCTTGTTTTGTCCTTTCATGACATTGAAACAAACAAAAACGATAAACAGTGCAGACTTCAATCTCTTGATATATAAAAATAAACTAAATATTAACGTAATATGTTACTACAGTATGTGGTGAATAATGTAAAAGTCTAAAGTTTAAATGAACTGTTTTTTAAATATTTACCTAAATTTTCATTAATTGATACAAAAACAAGGCTAATTCCTTAACACAATGTCAAAGAAATGACCAAAGAGTGACACAAACTAAAGGACACAGCTTTTCTTTATGTAAATGGGACTTTGAATGAACCTTAGTGGTTGAGTTGCCCAATGGAGACAGTCATCTGGCCCCTTGGAAAGGAAGCTAGTGTGTGGATCAATGCCATTGTGATGCGAAATGATGGGGAAGGGACAGGGATGATGCCAGGGCCACACCCTCTACAGTGTGCTGGCTCTTTATGAGGTGACTCAAGGAGGAAATGGCAGCCATGATCAATAATCTCCTCCACTGAATTATTGCAGCCCAAGCAAACCCATTAAAAAGTGCTCTGTGTGTGTAATATCTTCAGCCTCATAGGTTTTCTCCAATGCTGTCTCCTCTGCGTCTGTATTGAGTCCAAAATTGCAATAGTATTCATGCTCAGATTTGTCCTGTCTGCTGTTATTGCTCTGTTGTCTGGTACGCTCAGTGGGGCTCTTCTCATTGATTCTGACTGGGGAAGAATTGGGTTTCCTCCAGCCTTGCTACCTCACTAACTCTCATTCTTTTGCAGTTTGCAGGAATCCACTACCTGTTTAGCATTTAAGCCAGGGAACACAGCACAGGCGCTGCAGATTGCAGTGGTGTTAAGTCCTGATTAACACCCTCAGTCCAGAATATTAGATTACTATGGCTGTAAATTACAGTGTACTTAATCATTTCAAAGGAAAACTGTATTTTCTCTTCATCAATTCAAATTACACCATTTTGTTATAAATATAACGCACTTTTAAAACTATGTGCACATTTCCTATTCTATCCTTAGAATGTTATCCTACATTGTGCTAAAACTCTCCAAATAAGTCAGGGGTTTCAAACTCCTAAACTAAACCATGTAATTAACAGTTAGGTGTGTCTCAGAAGAGATACCACCAAACTGTCCTGGGCACAGGACACTTCCAGATAGCATCTTTCTGCAATTTATAGGGCAGCTATAGCTCAATGGTTAGAGAAGTGGGTTTGTGACCGAAGGGTCCCAGGTTTGATTCTCGGAACCGGACAGCAGGCTGAAGTGCCCTTGAGCAAGGCACCTAACCCCCAACCGCTCACCATGTACTTCGCTCTGGATAAGAGCGTCTGCCAAATGCTGTAAATGTAAATTTAGTTTCCATGAGTAGTAGAAAGTGGAGAGAACATTGTACATTTTAAAACTTTAACAAGATTTATATATTAAACTAGAATCTCCAAATATATTAAATGTATCAAAATATTAAATTATCTCTAGATTTCAGTTTTTAGAAAACCTGCATTCTTAACATTTTACATGTTCATTCCTCCCCCTAGTGTTTCCTGTTGAAAAGGTCAAATATGACTTGGTAAAAAAAATCTCTGAACTAAAAACTTGAATGACACTAAAAGCTCAGATCAGGCCTATAATTCAGGTGCATTATATATAAAGCTACAGCCCTGTCAGAAGCATTTTTTGGCAAACATGTATCAAGTTGCATTAATTATTTAAAAAAACAAATCAGTTTGTTTATCTCCAAACTTCAAGCATTTCAACCCTAAGTCATGAGGGGTGTGCTGAACGGCCTCCAACTGTCATGTTGGGCCTGTGATACGGCCTCCGTTCTGCTTCCCTTGTTTTCCCTTTCTGTTCATGTAGCCATGTGCTTGTCCTGTGTTTATATCTGTGTCCATGTGTTCCCGAGCCTCACCCTCTATGCCACAGCTGTGGTTTATGTATATCCATGCCCTTCCTCAGGTGTATTTTCTGGTCTTTGTCATATAATATGGCCGCAAGTTGGCGTATATAGTAGTTACTTGTCTTATCCTTCTGTGCTCAAGTTCATAAGTGGCTGTTTAGCCTGAATGTCTGTCTTGGTGTTTGTGTTGCGTATAATAAACATATTATGTGCACATTCTCTCACCTACTTTCTGTCTAAAACTTGACACCAACTATGACCGCCTCAGACTAAGCTCTTAAAGACGACATTCCTTTTGTATAACATATAAGAAGCTGCTCTTAATATGTCTGATAATAGCAGCAACATTTTGAACATACACTACAAAACAAAGGAATAAGATTTACTATTGAGCATGAGGAGTGGACATCAGGTGTCTGAGAAGTGCTGGCTAACGCTAAATCACACTCTTTTGTTGCAAATCAAAGCTGAGAATTAGTACTGATGATTCTATTACAAAACTGAATTAGAGCACATTGTACCCATCAAATGTTCCACCGAGTAATCAGCTCCGGCAGCTGCTCACACAGCTCTCACACAATCAAAACTTCTGTTTCACTACTGCAGCTATCATGTCTGATAAATTAACTTACTTGCCACGTGGCCCCATGTGTGTTGTGATTAGCGCAAAAGTTGTTCTATTTTTTGTGGGAATTGGAATAAGTATGTTTACAAAATTATGTGTAGAAAAAAATGTGACAAACTCTTTGTGGTAGTGACATGGCACAGTGCGACCAAAACCCCATACTGTTTGTCCAGTGATGGTAATCGCTGCTTTTTGAGCCTGATGCAGTAAATTGCTCCAGATGCAGAAAACTGCACCTTAAAACACTGTTGTTTTGCTCACTGTGCAACAATAACTCGGCAGGAGCACTGTGTGTGTGGGCGAGTGTGTGGAGTTCTAGCTTTCAATCTGAGAGATGGAGATGAGGCGCAGCGTGAACAGTTCCATAAAGGAGACACATGTTAATAGCACACAGTCACTTGTAGACCTGAAAAATAGAAAGTGGGGTTGAGATGAAGAATGAAAAACTAGTTTTCAACTGCATGCTCTGAAAGCTGTGCCATCAGTGCTGGCAATATCCAGAAAATATGATCATTTAATATTATTCCAAAACTTCTAGCTGCCTTAAACAAAGGAGAAATTCTGTTGAATGTGTGAATTTTAATCCAAACCCCATAGATATCACATGCATAGAGAAGATTTAAATTGAAAGGTTTTGTGATAAAGAAAAGCTGTCTTTAATATTTGACAAATATTGTCAAATAATGGTGAAAACTAGCTTGAATATATTATGCAAATCAGATTGAAAATGTGAATACTATGTAATTATGCAATTTATTTAAATTTAATATACCTCTAAACAACCATAATAACTTTTCAATGTAGGGATGACATGCACATTTTTAAATTATCAGTAAATGATAATAAATACATCATAAAATAAATAATGACATTACATATATCTAGGAAAGTTTTTATTTTTGTCAAAGGGAGTGACAAAGTCCTTTTTAAACTAAGTTTTACCTAAAATAAATAAACAAATAAATGAAAGGCCAAGCAAAAGCAAAGGTGAAACACATACTTTAACAAGATAATATCATCTTTCACATTAGAGCTGCTTATGATTTGTTCCGTACAGTGGTCTTGTGAGTTAATGAACCTTCCTTAGCATCATCGTTGAAAAATGATGTTGACACTCTTACTACTCAGTGGTTCAGTGTATCCCTTCCTTCTTTATCTCCTTTACATGAGTGCTTAATACAGAAAAACTTTGACCAGAACGGAACCTCAGATGAATGAGAAATAATCTAGTCTTTTCTTCATATGGCCACACGCAGGTATCACAAGGATGCCCACTGCTGTGTGCGTTATAGAGATAAAACCAGCATCAAAGTTTTAGGTCATGAATCAGGTCACAAAATGGAAAAAAAGCACAAAAAACCCCAAACAAACAAGGATTTATGGATTCTATGGTTGTCATTGATGCGTATCATTAAAATAACAAGATGGCAACCTTACTTCTAAGGCGTAATGGGCACAAGTATGTGTGGGGGAGCATTCAAATGCCATTGTACGTGTTGAGGGGTTCAGGCACTCAATTAACTCACACTTTAGCGTGACAGTAGACTCTCCCCGAAGAGAGTGGGGGAGAGCGGTAATCAGTGCAGCTCTGTGGTTGTGGACAGAGAGACGGGCAGTGGGAATTAAAAGGAGACAGACAGGAAGGAGGAACCCTCCATCCAGGAAAGGCCAGTCTTCTAAAAATATTCCCTCCCTTTCCCTGTCTGTAATTACAAGATTAATCAATTTTGGCACCAAAGTCAAGCCCTGCTCCATGATTTATTATCCTGCATCGCGGTGGGCCTGTGGACAGTTGCTTCAGCAAGAGAGCTGGGGGGTGGAGGGAAAAGACACACAGGCTCCACAGATGAGAGAGGACAGCTCACTTCAGATTTATGGAGGACGCAATTGATCTGTGCACACAAAAACCCCATCCCACCCCCCCCGCCCCCCCCCCCAGAGCTGGACTGGGGTTGTTTCATTAACTAAAGCTGGACTTTAATGAACACAGTTACAGCAGTCTTGACTGCCTGCAGCCAGAGCAGAGCGCTAGAGGTGCAGAGAGAGAGAGAGGGAGAGAGAGAGGGAGAGAGGGAGAGAGACCTACAGAGTAAAGACTGTAAAAAGCCGGGGACATTTTATGCTTAAATCAATGTCCAAGCCGGCTCTTATTCCATCTAATGCATGTTTTAATCATTCTTTCCCCCAGATCAATGTTATTTGGATTTGGGAGTGCCGGCGCAGCCACAGAAATTTACAAGTGTTCTCCTTTTGCTGGTGAAAAAGCAACAGGACAGGCAGCTTTACAAGTACGTTGAGCGAATGGCCATAAATCTACTAAACGGGTAGGGGAAAATGAAAAACAGTTCAGCCCTCGCTTTTTCATTTATTTGTTCCTTCTGCATTGTGTGGCAACAGAGCTTGGCTACTATTACAACTGTTTAATTCTCCTCCTCTGTTTTGCTTTTTTTTTTAGCCATGTTCAAATAAATGAACAGTAAATGAAAATGTGAATATGACTTTGTTTTTCAGCCTCTCAGAATGGACTCCCCTGAGGAGAATGTCAATACGCAATGCCTTCCATTCATCTTGATAAGGGCTATGGCGTTCCAGCTCATTCAGAGCTAATGACTCGAGCGTGTACTGTATATATGCAGGGCTACTGTATTCTATATATTGACTGTCTGCAAAGGTGGACAGGAAACTAAAAAGGTTCACCCGCTTAAAACAAACTGTCAGTCAATGGAGTATCTTCTCCTAAATGTGCCAGAGAAAAGGGCTTCCTGTGTCCATCACACACACACACACACACACACACACACACACACACACACACACACACACACACACACACACACACACA
>JBBIGC010000033.1:4257372-4276714 GCA_037576955.1 Lepidarchus adonis
CACACACACACACACACACACACACACACACACACACACACACACACACACACACACACACACACACACACAAATAGACAGTTCCCTTGTGAGCTCCACAGCAAGAAGCAAAGAAACACACTTGCAAATCCTTCAGAACAGAACACAGTATCCATAATATTTCATTATACTGAAGTAACAAAGTACATCTGTTCTCTGTGCTGGCTTGCCCTTCTTGCTCTCTTTTTCCCTGAGAGAGTCTTGGTTCTCACTTCCCTTAGTTTGAACGCTTTGATGCTACAGAACCATCCTGACTAGCAATTTGTTGAGCATGCAGCATAAAGGCTATTCACTTCCACTTCTGACCCTGCTCTGAGACTGCCCCAAATGGCAGCCTTAGCCTCCAATCCTCCTCCAAGTCAATCCTTTGCTAACAGCAATAACATGCAAACCTATATGAGTCCTTGAAGACACAAGGATGCCTTTGGGAGCATTTTTTTCTTCTTTCACACAGCAGCTCAATAAACTGCAGACATAATGTAATTCAGTGACAAGGTAAATAAAAATGCATTTTCTTCTACACTACATTGTCTCCACCACTGGCTGTAGTAAATGTCAATAAAGAATGCTTCTGAAAGATCCTCTGAACACCAAAATGATAGGGCATCTATCCCTTGCCAGCACATACTGTATTGTAATTAGGAAAGGCTGCTGATTATTTTTCACCATATATTAACAAGCAAACATTTCAACAAGCATTCAACAGGATAATGATCCTGAGCACACTAGCAAATCCTCCAAGGAATGGCTCCAAAAAATGTAGATAACACCTAGTAAAACATCTTTTACTAGATTTAACTAGAGGAGTTTTGCATAGACAAGTGCTAAACATTTTCAGCAAGCAAAGCACATGCAAATACATATACAAAGTACATTGGGGGACAATCTGTACTGTATTTCCCCAATGACAGGTCTCGGCTTATTTTACAAACCTGCTATTGGGTGTGGCTTGCTTAAATGGGGCGGCATATCTAAAAACATGAAAAAACACATTTGCTAAAAGTAGAATTGAATGCACAAAAAGACCCCCAATGACTACTTGAATTAAAAGGTACTGTTTACTGCAGCAACAGTTCAAAAAGCAACATAAAGCAAAGATATTCCTTCAAAATCAGATCCGTAAACATCGTTGTTGCTGCTTTGCTATCCCTGATGTCAGACATGCTTTCATCACTGGTATTGCTCTGGGATATTGCAGACGTTGTGTGGAGCTTAAATTCTGCAGTGTAGTTCTTGCATTGGGGCATGACATCGGTAAGTTCAAAATTGTATGAATTTAATTGTTTGACATGTCACTACCGGTATAGAGTTGCGAAAGACACTTAGTTAGATGCTTCTACTTCAGCTGCAGCTAATAACATGGAGCGGCTTATCTTAGATTTTTAAACATAAATGAGCGTTTTCTGCAGCTTACACAATGGGGCGGCCTATAATGTGGAGTGGCCTATTATTGGGGAAATACTGTAGACGCTGTGTCCATGAGAAGAAAATGTATAATGGTTAAAATCTGTAGAAAAAATAAGTTTCTGTAAGATGCGCATGCATACATCACAGAAGTTAGTCAGATGAGTGCCTTTTTTCCTCCAAAAGTAAGTTGTTTATGGCCAAGAAAGTGGCAAAACCCACCAGACTTTTTGACAATAAGCCAGAAATATGTCTTGTGAGACTATGAGGCTGTTAAATCCATTCCTGTCAGTAAAGGTGAAGCTGCAGGCAACAATCCCTCCATCTGAGGAACTGTAGAAGGTGGAGACCATTCAACAGAGGTGTCCTCACAGCTCTGAGGAGCCTGTTAGACCCTTAAAGATGAGTGCTACGAGTGGCTGACGATGGCAAATGAAAAGAGCGGTGCAGAGTTCTTGCTGTAATTGAGTAAACAGCAATAAGGACCCACAGGAGAGCAGTGGGGTGGGGGAAGCCTCCCTCTGCTAGAGGCTTGTCACTGCCTTTACAAGTAGAGAAGACAAGTTGAAGGGATGAGAAAGGGAAGAGAGTGAGACAAGGGACGAGAAGGACATAGTAGCACCTAAAAAGTTGTGAAGGTGGAGAAAGAAACATTACAGCCAATGCCCAAACCTCCAGGAATGTACAGATTGCTCTAACTCATTGATTGGCACAAGACAAAAAATCAGGGGATGAGGCTGCCGTTAATTAGAGTTATGAGTAATAGAAGAACCTGGAAATGGATTAATAATATTTGACTCTAATGATCAAATAGCATGGGAACAAATAAATAACCCTCTTAGTCTTCATTTGACTCATGGTTCCCCCACCATTGCAGAGGTTGTGTTTTAGTCATGCTTGCCTGCATTAGTTTCTTTCTCTGGAGCTGGAACTCACACTGAGGTAATATGCCAGCCCTGCTCAGCCCCGAAGCCTGAGTAAAGCCCATTGTAGGCCCCAGGGGTGGAAATTGCCCGTCGGTCATTATGCTTCGTCAGGCTCATAAAAGAGCCGTTTAAGTTTTGAGAGGCTGTGAGAGGTGGACTGATTGGCCATTTGGGTGGCACAAAATGGCCTCCACTCCAACTGGGGGAGGAGCTGACTTCTAATCAGAGATCAGCAGAATTCTCGAGCTCTTTCTAACCCCTGCAGCCCTACTGTTGATAATGCATGATAATGTCTATGTTGTGTTTGCTGGTCACTTATCAAAGGCACAAATATGTTTGGCCCCTTGGGAGCCAGCACTGAGGACTGAAGACTGGCCTGTGGTGTAAACTGAGAAAAGAAATTTCATTAGAGTCATTTTACTTTCAGATAAGAACTTTCCAGGCTGAAATGGCCATGACCTTCAGTAAACCAAAGACAATAAGAACATATGCACCTTATTTTGTAAGGAGACCCTGGGTAGAAGAGGAAATGCTGTGACAGTTGTTTTCCAGATGCAGCAACCTTGGATTAACTTGGAATAAAGGTCCAAAAGTATGAGCTAATGCATAAATTGCTTGTCAAGGTCACAGATTCTGCTAAAAAAAATAAATAAATGAATAAACGAATGAATGAAATAAATAAATAAATGTAGTGATTACAATTTAATTTAAATGTGATAAAGAAATATTAAGTTAAACGGTAATAACCACATAGCACACCACTTTTCATACAGTGTATTGTCTTTTAAGTAAAAGCAATACACGATTAAGCTAGTCACAATGGAGACAGTTCATTTTGCTTATTTCATTTCCTTTTTATCTCTTTCAGAAAGTAATTGTTAATGATTTAAACGTTATGTGCACTGATTTACAATGGCAGGCCAGTGCATACATGTTGAATTGCCAAGATATTAAGAAAACTTAACTACAGGCCACTAAAGCCTGATAAATCTTTTCCCTGCATGGCAATGATGAGGTCAAGCCTCACAGGCCCAGGGCAGCGAAATAACTGCTGGTTTGTTTCTCTCCCTGTGTACAGACATGTATAGAAAAATGTTCAAATTATTCATGGCCTGGGAAAACTTAACATCTCACGAAACACACATATCAAGACAACATTTGTAAATGGAACAAGACTCAGCATTCATGAGACACTGGTGTTTTAAGAGCTAAGGAGAAATCAAATAGAGAATGCATGAGTGAATGAGAAAGAGAAACAGTGTAGTATCAGGACTCTAAAGCTAATACAGAGGCGTGGGAGGAGGAAAAGCAGATTAAACCCTAAGACATGCTCTTGGGCCACAGCCTCTGGAGTTGCTGCACATCCCGTGATAAACACGTCAAAGCAACAGGCTCATAAATAGGAAATGAAAGGCACAACAGCGGCTCAAAGATAGCTATCGCTTTGTTCCTGGGAGGAGTTGACATTCTCTGTCATAGGAAGAGCTGGGAAGGGAAGGGGTGGACACTGCTCTTAAGAGAGCACTTTTCTCTCCTTCAGGGGGTGCCAGTTAGGATCTAACACATACCTGTGGGAGACTTAGTGGTGCTTACATAAACCTTGATCATAGACATGGCATTGCTTCTTCCGCTATCGCATCATCCTTTTCTTTTCTTATCAGTCCACTTCCTCCCTGCTGCCCTCACTATCTGCCGCTGTGCTCTGTGTCATCTCTAATAGCAAGAATCCAACTTCTAGACTCATAGTAGGCATTAAATCTGAGATTAATATGCATGACAACTTTCTTTATGGTTCATTGAGGAAGGGCTGGAGGTCAAAGACAGATACAGATAGGGCAGCAGCTGCCTCTTCAGCCAAGAAGAGAGTTACTGATTGACTTGAGAGTGAGAGAGTGGCAGAGCAGTGATAGAGAGAGTCACTAATGATAGGCCGTGATGTATTTGGCGCTCAGGGTATTTAACAATGCCTAACTTTGATGAACATGCAAGTGAAGAGACCATTTTCAGATACAATGAGTCTCATCCAGCCAAGCACACATTTTTATTTAGGGTTAAGTGTCCAATATGTTCAAAGTCTGCACTAAATTGAACACTGAAATTGAAAATGACAACAGGGGAATGCTGGGTGTCAAACTTATGAAAAATGGGACCAGACTGGTGCCAAAAATAAAGCAGGGAGTGTGGGAACTATGTGAGGAGAAAAAAAAGGATGAAAAGTTGAGATGGGAACTAGATGAGAGTAAAGAATGAGGAGGAAGGACACAAATCAAGGTCAGCCTGCCGGGTTTGCCACCCTGGCATGACGCTGTGAAGGGGATTGTGGGATTGCGGTTCCATTAATGAAATTACACAGCAGGTCTCATGTCTCTTTGGATCCCTGCAATGGTCTGATCCTTCCCGTAGAGCCATGGCTCAAGCAGCTATTACCCGCAGAGACAAACACAGACACCCACATACAGCAGGCACCAAGTTGGTTTCAGCCTTCCACCGAAAGAAATGTACTCTCCTGGCAACTCATTAATGCAAAGCTCTGCAATTACATCACAGTGGAGACCCCAGTTGGGTTCTCCATCAACTTACACTTACAGCTACGGCGGCATTTGATGGAGATGCCCGTTTTTTGATTTGCTGTCAATGACAGGTGTATAGGCATTTAATGAGCAGTGATATTTATGATATACTAATTATTGGCCTGCATAGTCTGGGAGGAATCTGATAATGGCTCAACATGTGAACATCTCGTCTAACATATTGCATGAATCAGAGGCCTCTTCCTCTCTGCGTGACATTGCCTCCTGTGTGGGACATGTCGGGCCTGTGGGTGGTGTGTTGTCACTGGTGGACTCAGGAGGGCAGGGTGTTAATTGTAAGGGCCAACACTCCAGGGTGGGTGTCCAGCCAGCTTTCACACAACACTCCAGTCCCAAGACACATGGCACATCATTAGGGCCCCCATTAGAGCCGG
The DNA here is from genome assembly GCA_037576955.1 of Lepidarchus adonis. Lineage (NCBI taxonomy): Eukaryota > Metazoa > Chordata > Actinopteri > Characiformes > Lepidarchidae > Lepidarchus > Lepidarchus adonis. The sequence goes on from JBBIGC010000033.1 coordinate 4,262,707, forward strand.
GGCGTAGAGTTAAGAGCACGTCTAGAACAGGACCCTATCACTGTCACACGCACCAGCCCTGATGAGCTACCTGCACTACACGGCCACTCAACACCTTTTAATTGGGCCTCCAGAATAGATCTGACCCTACGGGGAACCATGTCACCTCTCAAATACCACCTGACTTCAACTGATATTTACATAAATATCCCACGTACTGGACCTGGCCACAATGCACACCTAAAGAGTAAGACAGATAGAAAATGATCACAAGACAAAATGTGAGTTAAATTGCCAGCAATGATGTGTATATTTGTTGTGTTTGTGATCAGAATGTTTGAAACCTGTTTGGTCCAGACAGCTTGATATAGGGACTGTAACATCTAAGGCTTGTTGGTGCTGATAAATATTTTTTGCTACTGTCAGACAAAAACCTAGTATCAACAAAATGGCAAATTCACAAAAAAACTTAACTTAGAGGTTAATGTAAAGTGTGCATTTTGTAAGTGATGTAGAACCATTTCTGCTGGTCCATTCCTCATAACATTTTCACACAATGTAAGCGAAAGCTGGTGTTGTCTAATTCAGTAAAATCATGAAAAAATTGGAGATGATAGTCTGATAGTAACAATATAAACCTTTGATATAATCTGTTCTCTAGTGAGGACCAGTAGTTCAATATCATTTTATTAAATGAGATGTAACCAATACTATTGTAAAACTGCACTTTTTAAAGAATTTCAGAAATTCTTACAGCAAAAATGTTGTGTGCAGTATCGCCTGCCTCCTACTGCCTCCATCAGATTGCGAGCAATAGCTCCAGAGACTCCAGGCAAGGCCGCTAAAGAGGCCACCATTTTAGAAGACAGACTGGATTTGACAAAGTATTAAATACTCTACACTCAGCAGCCCCTTATAGTAATTGAGCCCAAGGGCAAGTTCCTTCAAATAGGCATACACTCACTGCCACTCACCCTCAGCACCCTGTAACAAATAGTTTTACTCAAACTAATCACTTCCACTGGAGAAGGAAACAACAGCATGGGACGTATGGAAAACGCCATCTGTAATTAGGCAGGGCTTAGCACAGTGTCAGGGGAGGTGACGTAGCTGTCTGAACTGTGCTTCTAATCAGGATGTGAAGATTGCTGGTAAGGACCAGTTGACCGCTCACTAGCCTTAGGCCTCTTCAAGCCTTAGGCAACCCACTCTGAGCTCATCCTCTTATAAAATGGCCCCCCATTGATGTAGTAAGATCTGCACTTAGTGCCCTTAGCTACTCATTGCGCTAACAGAGGTCCCCCCGTCCCCCCGGTCAGACATCCCCAACAGCTGTTGCTGAATTTCCAGATGTTGGTGAAAGGGGGAACAATTTAAGATAGGATGCAATGGGCATTCAAGCTTGATTCATACTCTCATCCAGTCAGAGCCTAAGGACTTTGGGCTTCTCTCCATATGCAAGCACCAGGGCCAAGCACCAGGCCCATGAGCTGTAACTGAGTCAAGCGGATTCTCTTTGGGAAGTAAACACAACAGCAGCGCCGGTTCACTGGGCCACACACTTCAGCCTCTGATGAGCTGCACCAAATGCTGTCTTAGTGGCTTCTGGAGCTGAGTGCTTTGGGAAAAAAAACAAAAACGGAGAATCATAGGCCAACCAATTTAGCCCTGAAGAGCATCAAGCTAACCTTGGTCTGGTCTTTGAAGTCTACTATCTGCAGAAACCGACTGTTAAGAAGCAGCTTAGGCTCCATGCCATGCAGATACAATGGTGCAGGTTTTGAACAGTTATGCCAGTAATAATACTAGCTCCATGCAAATGTATTGGCAAGACAACCTTTGAACTTCTCATGGGGGTCCTGACAGCAGATCATTTGCTGGAGTCTGTGTCACTTGGGATAACTCATCAGTAGGTCGACTCTATTAAATAAAGACACAGGGGTTTGTCTAAAGATGAACAATTCCCATTTCACTTGTCTGAATTGACGAATAGAGACAAGGGATGGGTAGAGATACAAAAAGAAAAAAGCGTCTGCTGGCTCCGAGACACTGGAAACCAATTCGCGAGCCATTAACGAGCCAACTAGAGATCTCTCAGCTGTCACCTACTCCATTCGAGAAAAGGTTTCTGGGTGTTTTGGAGTGTTGACTCAGCTAGAGGCACAAAAGAAATAGGATGAGATGAGAGTAGAGAGTCAGAGTGAGAAAGATATAGAGAAAGATATAGGGAGAGAGAGAGCAGGAGAGAGAGAGGGAGAGAGGGAGAGGGGGAGAGAGAGAGAGAGAGAGAGAGAGAGGGAGAGGGGTAGAGAGAGAGAGAGAGAGAGAGAGAGAGAGAGAGAGAGAGAGATAAAGAGTCAGGGAGTGCATTTAATCTCAGAGTCATTTATTTTTAATACCCGCCAGCTTCTTTGTTCTCTCTTTGATCTTCGCCTTCCTGGATTTATTGCGATACACAGACAAAGCACAGAATCAACAAAATAAAATAATGAATGAAATGTGTGACTTGACAGCTAATTCCACATCAAAACACCAACTGTGGCGGTGGCGGTGGTCGAGGGGAGGGCTTTGGGGTGGCGAACAAGAGACTGGCAGCAAGAAAGAGTGAGAAGGAGTAAGTGAAGTCAAGCACATGGGTCTTAATAAAGTGTCGAGAGGTGTCTATTAAAACTGTGACAGAATTCCTATAATACATCAAACAAAAATTCCATTACTTTATAACTGATATGAAGCAGGATACAGCCATACGGCTTCCTATAACGTTTCAAAACAAGCGGTGCAGCTGAGAAGCAGAATGAAATTGAATCAGATCAAACACCCACATCCCTGAAGTGAAAACAAAGGACCAATTCACTAGCCAGCTGGTCAGCTCTCTGATTTCCGCAACAATGATTAATGGCTCCTAAACATGAGTTCTTACTGTGATGTACAAATGTAGCCTCCATAAAGCTAGGTGCATATTCCACCGAGGGCTGAGAGGAGTAGGAGTAGATCAGTGTGGCAGTCTGTGAACACAGCTTGAGGCAATTGACGGAGGCAGCCAGGCCTGCCATGACTCTGTCAACCTCAGCAAAGGCCTGTTCATAGGCAGGCCCAAACATGTTGGGGAAATAGATCCGTTAGTTCACCAGATCCTATCAACCTTGCTTTCCAACTAGTCTCCAAAGTTTGGAGCCAAGAAGGTCCCGTTCATATGGACCGAACACAAGGCTGTCTGACATATTCAAATGAAAGGCCAGGTCAAGCAAGGAATAACAGGAAGTGATATTGTACATTTACTATTTTTTATTATTATTGTATATTTTTGGTATTATTATCTTTACAATGGCACATCTCTTTAAATGACTCTGTATCTGAGTCACATCACAGAGCACAGATGGGAAATAGAGCTATAAGTGTGCTACAGTAGGTGGCAGGACTGAAAACCAGTATGAAAATAAGGAGCTAAATGAACGATAAATTATTCAGGGCCAAAAGTCAGAAGGAACATAAAATAATATACTTCATATCGCTTAAAAGTTTGGGCATGTAATATCCTGCTTCTTCTTTGAGCAATTGGCATCGTGGGCTGTGATAATTGTGTGTGTGTGCATGTGTGAAAGAGAGAGAGAGAGAGAGAGAGAGAGAGAGAGAGAGAGAGAGAGAGAAATGAAGAGAGGAGAAGAGAGAGGGGGTGTGCTTTTGCCGTGCCCTTTGAGTGCTGTTACATATGGTCTCTGCACACTGTTAGTCTCCCGTGGCAACACTTCCTACGGATGCATCTGCAGTGGCTGAGCTATGACCTCCTCAAGTGACTGAGCCAGAGGATGCATCAAGATGACAGCCTCCAGCCCATTGCCTGCTTGCATGTCTGCTTGCTGAGGGGAGAGAGAGAGAGAGCTATCCTTATGCTCGACCATCCATCCCGCACCACTTCAGCCACCCGGAACATGTGCTGACCAGTCCTGTCCAGGTTCAGCCCCATTCCCCTGGTGTCGTCTCAGGCCCCACTGCATTCAGGAAGCTGAAGCCTGGATCATCTGTTACTTGAACCTGAGGGAAGGGCAGTTGCTTTCCGTGCTCCAACCTCTTCTGCAAGTTCCGTCTCTGTGGTGAAAACAAGGTTGAGCGCTGATCGATGCATTTGAGAGTCTAAATCCATTTCAGACTACAGGATCGATGCGGACTGAAGCGGAGGAGGCCTAGCGGACGAGACGCCACCTTTGGAAGATAACCTATCCAGACCATCGCTCCAGATCAATGATGGCCAGCTCGTTATAACACCGTATAGCACTGTGTGCTGCATTTCATCGTGGGGCATAGTGCTTGCTCTCATTTCTCATGATTCATCTCCAAAGCTGCAGATGCTTTCAATTCATCTGCTGCAAGGTGAAGTGCTTGGCTTTTTCTCATCAGATGTCGAACACATCAGACAAGGGATAAGTTGGAAAAGGGGTGATGTAGTGGGAGGCAGTGCCCCCTATGGCCATTACCGGCACTGCAAGCGGATCTGTTTCTACAGAAAGCATAATAAAAGGGAAGGGGTCCAGAGGAGGAATAAGCAATCCCTCGACTGCCAGCACTGGACAAAAGCCTTGGAGATTGAAGAATATAGATTCTGTGATGCTTTTATGCTATTGTTTATGCTTCTCATATCAGTGTGCTTTTTACTTTTCAATAGCCAAAAAACATGCACCACAATGAATTGTGACCTCAGGATTTAACACGTCTTCATAGAGCAGTGAGCATCTATCAACAGTGCCCAGGAAGACTGTACCTCATTCAGTGGTACCTAGGCTGGGACTTGAACCTATGGCCCTGTGGTCACATGAGCAAGGCCCTAGACCACCACCACCACTATTTATATACCATATACACCATGTATTTAAATACACTTCATGGTACAGACAACCTTTTATTATTGCATATTATTGTATTATTGCATACACTTAATGACAGGTCTATAACTAAAGGCACTATGTAGCTTGCTTGGGACTGAAAGCTTTCTAATTGAGGGCTAAGACAGGTGACAGCTAATCTGAGGCATCTGGTCGGAGGACGGCTGATAGGAACAGTTGACATATCCAGAGCAGAGTTAGGTTCACTGAAAGGTGTCTGCTGTAACTCAAAAGTTTGCCCAAAGATCAGCTTACATGCAGCATGCATAAGCACACAGCTAAGAGATTAGCAACAAGAGTAGCTACAGTAACTCCCTCAGTCCTAGATTAGAGGATCGGTGGAACGAACTTGCTGGGAGTCTGTGTTTCACACCTTTGCTAGTCAAAACACATGCACATATCATTTGATTACTAGAATATTATCCAGGCTTTAGACAAGACAACCTTTCTAGACAGAAAAGTTGGGGAGACAGAATAAATGACAGAACATTGCTCACTTAAATGTTTCAATGCTTGACCACGATTCATAATTCACATTTCACAGCTAATCAAATTATTTTTTCAGATCATTCTGCACAGCTGCACACTTGTTATCATTCATTTAATATATATTTAGCACCAGTACAGCATGTCTGAAAAGAGACTAAATATTTATTTTCCTAATAAAGCATTTCTTCTTATTGTTTTTATTTATTTATTTATTTATTTATATATATATATTTACTGAATAACTGGACCATTATTACCAGAACGTATTTTAAATGTAAAACATTTAAAGAATGTTGTAGTTAAACATAATAAATGTAATTAAATACAAGAACAAATCACATTTAACTGAACAAGAGTTTAAACTAAATGAAATTACAATGGCCCAAGGTTTCAAAACAGGAGATAAAACCATCTCTAAGCACCTTGCAGTGAAACTGTGTTAAATGAGAGAGAGAGAGAGAGAGAGAGAGAGAGAGAGAGAGAGAGAGAGAGAGAGAGAGAGAAAGAAAGGGGGAGAGCAAGAGAGAGAGAGACAGAGAGAGAAAGAGAGAGAGACAGAGAGAGAGAGAGACAGAGAGAGAACAACAACAACTGGGAATTATGCAGAGTTGTACAGTTTAACTGCTGCTGTATGACAAATCCTTCAGAAAACCCTGAATAAGGAATCTGTAGTAACGGATGGTGGTGATTCTGTAACTAATTAGAGTTCACTTTAGAAGGATGGCATTGAAATCTACTGAACTACTCCCACTACTGAAATCAATGTAACCCACATATTTGAGTGTGTATGCTGTCAAGTGTACAACAAAAAATACATTTTTAAAAAAAGAAGAAAAGAACACCAAAAAAGTAATATGTACATCAATCGTTTGAACATTTAAACCTGTGGTATCTGGAATCAAAACATTAGCTGCAGATCCTGTATACTGGGAGATGTGGCTTCCAAGGATTTGACTAGTTTGTATAGCACAGCCCACAAATGTTGTCTTATTTAAATCTGGGTAAGTTGGAGGTCAAGTCACTTGTCTTTTTGTCATGTGCCTCAAACCACTTCAGAACAATTTTTTTTGCAGTGCAGCAGGCTGCATTATCCTGCCGAAAGAGGCCACTGCCATTAGATAACACCATAGCAATGAAGATGTTCAGTTGGTCTACATCAATGTTTAGGTAGGTGGCATGTATCAAAGTAACATCCATATGAAAGCTTGGACATTGCCCAGTGCCAATGCTTCTTTTGGTCCACGGTCCAATAATGATGGCCATTGTAGATGTGGTAGGCAGGGGTCAGCATGGGCACTCTGACTGATCTTTTGAGATCTATGCAGCAAGCTGTGACGCACTGTGTGTCTAAAACTTTAACCTGCATTGACTGCACTCCAGTAGCTCTGTGGGATTGGACCAGGTGGGCGGGGCTTTGCTTCTCATGCGCATCAGGGAGACCTGAGTGTCTTTCAGCCTGTTGCCAGGTCACCAGTTGTCCTTCCTTAGGTCACTTTTGTTATAACTACTTCATACCAGGAAAACCCCACAACACCTTCATTTTAGATATGTCCTGGACCTAGTTCTCTGGCCAACACAAAATAATCCTTTTCTAAATGGCACAGATGCTTACATTTTCCCCTTTTTTTCTGTTTCTAACACATCAACTTCCAAAAAACGTCCAAAAAAGTTGGGATTATGTGTAAAAAAAAAAGCAAAAACACAATGCAACAATTTACAGTCTCATAAACCCATATTTTATTCATAATGGAAAGCAGAAAATTATAAATAGTTAAAAGTAAGACAGAATACTGTTAGATAAAATATATTAGTTATTTTGAATTTGATGGCAGCAACATGTTTTGCTGTTGAAACAGCTGGAGGGACATTTTGCAATCACTAACATTAATTCACAACAGGTCAGTAGCAAGATTGGGTATAAAAAGAGCATCTTAGAGAAGCAGAGTCTCTCAGAAGTGAAGATGCACAGAGGTTCACCAATCTGCAAAACTGCATCGTCAACTTGTGATAGAATTTCAGAATTATGTTTTTGCATTTTTAATATCTCATTATATACAGTGCACAACATTATTAAAACAATTACATTAATCTGGAGAATTGCAAAGGATAAATCCAGAATTCAATATGAATCTTCATGACCTCAGGCAACACGGGCTCAGGAACACTTCAAAAATCATGGTCTATAAACACAGTTTACAATACTATTCACAAATGCATCTTGCAAAGAATATGCCAAATAGGCCAAAGCTCAATAAAAATTAGTTAGAAAACTATGGTTAGACAAATTTAAATTATTTTGGAAAACATGAACACTATGTCTTCCAGACTAAAGAGGAGAATTACTATATTGCTTATTATCAGTGCTCAGTTTAAAAGTTTATAATTCTGATGATATTAGAGTGCATTAGAGCCTATAGATTCAGAAGCTGGTAAGAAACCATCCGCGCTGAAAGGTATATACAGGTTTTAGAGCAAATGTGCAAATCTTTTTCAGGGAAAGTCTTGCATAGTGTATTTCAGCAAGATAGTGCACAACCAAATACTCCATCTATTAAAAGAGCATGCCTTAGTAGTAGAAGAGCCCGGATGCTGAACTGACCTGCCTGCAGTCCAGACATTTCACCAACTGAAAAACTGGTGGCTCATGATATGAAAAATAACAAAGAACTGTTGAGCAGCTAGAGTTCAATATCAGACAAGATAAGGACAATATTCCTTTCTCAAAAGTTCAGCCAATGATCTCCTCAGTTCCCAGACATTTATGGACTATTGTTTAAAAAAATGCTACACAGTAGTTAATGCATTTCTGTCCCATTTTTTTTTTTTGAAAAGCAATGCTGCCATTAAACTCAAAATTAATTCTCTGAAAAAAGAAAAAAAAATCTTAAAATGGTAGGTAAACTCAGATTAAACATATTATATGTTCTCTATGTTTTTTTGTAAATAAAATGTTGTTTTTTCAGATTTGCTAATTATTGCATTCTGTATTTTTACACAGTGTCCCAGCTTTCATACAATTGGGGTTGTAATATTGTGGCTAATCTGTTTAATTTTTGCTGTCTGCAGTTGCAATGTAAGAAGTTAAAAGTAGTTTTTTCTATCTAATTGTGAATAGAAACTAAATGCTTGTAAGGTTTATTTTTTTAACTTTCACAGAGTTTAGTCTAACTTGAACCACTGTTGGTCTGACTTATCAGTTCAATTTGTTTGAGACAATCTTTTAAGTAAGGGTCACCAGTTTTATTCACAAAGGACTGGTTTGGCCACAGGTATTAACTAAAATCAAGCAGATGCAAACTGATTCCACTTGTTTAATCAGTTGGTCTCAAATAAATGATTAATTAGATGAGCTAAAGTCCTGCTTGTTGAAACGAAACCAACCCTTTGTAGATTAGACTGGTGACGTCTGATTTGCTTCAAGGCATCACATGTCATTTGTACACAGTTCAGAACATTCCAACCTAATTACAGCTACAAATCACCTTCTCCTTTGGGAAATCACTTGGATACCTGCTCATGTAAAGTTCTCTGATTCCTCACGAGCGAGAGTGTCTACTCATATTTGCGTGTATATGTGCTTAAATGTGTAATGAATGGGTAAACTCACCACCTCCTTGTCTGGAGTACTCATCAGCTTCATGGTGCACCAAGTCAGCCACGCAGCCTCCATAGGCCAGACGACCCTCCTGGTCAAACGCCTTAAGTGTCTCGCTGGAGCTGTAGGATTTCTGGGTGGGCACACGGCACTCCTCACTGTCCAGAGAAGATGTGGTGAATTGGAGCTCTTTCTCACAGCGCCCACGAGTCAGAGAGCGGTGTCTGCGCTCTTTCAGGTCCATGGCTGCTGCAGCCAACTAGACTGACTGTTCCAGGAGATGAAAGTCTTAAACAAAATGCCTGAGCCTTCACCTGCAAGACACAAAAGAAAGAGAAAAAAAAAACTGAACACCCGTATCACATGACTACAGCAATTAGCCCTTAGAAACCTATAGAAAAGCACACTATTCACTTTTAATTCATTGAAATAAGCAAAGAGTGTTAATTCAAAACCTACAATCAATGCCTTAGTTCTTAAGCCCACTCAGAGTATTTTATTAAGATTTCTAAAAGCTGTTGTTGTGTATACAGTCTTTACACTTTAAAAAACATAATTTACACTTCTGCAGTATTTGCCATCTATTTTTGTTGAAATAAACAAAAAGTGATATGCAAATATGCTAATTTAAACATTAAACAAAGAGCATAAACATATTGTAAATGTAATTCATTTGTTTAATGTGATTAAAAACATTGGTTTGATTTGCAAAGAACCTTTAGGGTATGCAGACGCCTCTTCACAAAAAAAACAAAAACAAGATTCTTCACACACACATTTCACACTTCACACTCTTAAGGGTCAGAAAAGCACAGTGCATTTGTACGGTTAGACTGAAGCATCATCTAATCAAAGTCATGGAGCTGTCATAAGGGCCATGAGTGCAGAGGAAGGAGCAGGCCGGATCTGCACGCTGCGAGTGACGGCTCAGCTCTGCCGAGGGATTGGCGAGTGGAACAGAGGAAGGACGGGGATGGCAGAGGAAATGACTTGCGGGCATTGTGAGTCTCTCCCTCATTATCAGGAGCAGAATGAGAGGGGCTCCCTCGGAGGCTGGGAGAGGATAATCACACATGCCCGAGTGTGTGTGCTAGAGAAAACAGGGCCCCAAGTCACCCGCCCTCCACCGACCACAACCCTTGCATTCACACTCACACCATGCTAACTCAGGTGCTGGGTTTAGCTGCCAGTCACAGGCCCCCAGTAACACACCCTGTTATTGACACAGCATCAGCTCTACTCTAGCCATAAGCAACATAGTCTGGCACTGAAGCTAGCTCACGGTAATTAGACAGTAATTAAAAGCAACTTGAACTGCAGCAATAAAGTGATATGCACTGGGCATCAGCAGGAAGGCGAACTGCAACCTATGCATGCACAAACACAAACACAAACACACACACACACACACACACACACACACACACACACACAGAATCTCACTCATGTACAAATCACCCATAACAGGATGAGATCAAACTGAGATGAGAATCACCTCATCAATTCGTAAAATAGAAAAAAGATAAATGCACCTACAAGAAAAAGCAAAAACTTTTGACAGAGTACTTGACAGATCTTGCACCTTGAGACCATTTGAATATACTTATTAAAAAAAAAACTTCCAAAATAATTCTGTGTAGTGATACCTCTAAAGAACCACCGCTACCCAAAGAGTCTTTCAGCAGATGGTTCCTTAAAGAATCGTTTTTGTAAAAGAGATGTGAAGTACACTTTTAAAAGTTGTACACCTCTACCTCATGCCACAAATCAATTTCTTTTTTTTATGTCCTTCCTACTCTTTGCCAGTATAATGTGTAAATTGATGTCTGTTTCCTTTTTCGCTGGCCCAGGCTTGTTGAGTGGATGTGGCCAAGAGCTTACTGTACAACGGCTCTGGGTCAGACTGTGATTTGTAGGACTTTATCTACTGTACCCTAAAGAACCTTTTAGCAGATGGCTCATAAAGAATCCTTTTGTAAATGAGATGTAAAAAGACCCTTCACTTTATATACAGATTCTGTACCAGCTGAAGACTCCATGAACCTTTTAGGAATGTTTATTTCTTTGGAGAGCAGTTTGCATGCTTGTGGACAGTAGTGGCTCAGTTTGCCTCTGCTGCCCCATTGTGTCTCTCCACACCATCCACCACGCAACACAATCCACTGCATTATCATGATTGGAGGAGAAGCTCCTCGCCCCAGGGTGCGCACATCCCAGTAAGCGAAGGCAGCGTGGCTGCTCTCTCTTCATTCCAACAGATGATTAGACAAAAAGCATGGCCACAAGCTATTCAACATGCCATGCTTGCTGAGGATCCGAACGAACAATAGGTTGTGATCATTTCTCCTTCTTGCTTTTTGATTCAACTCGCCATAACTTGAAACAAAGGCAGAGGGAGAGAGAGGCAGAGAGAATGTAGCAGATGATGCTTTTAATAAGGATTCATTAAAAGAATACTCCAAGGTCAGCTTGAGATCTGCAAGCAATGCCCGTTTATTAAGTGCTGGCATTAATGTGTAAAAGATGCCATTAAGGAATGAAATACAGCATTCATCAACAAGGTCACTAACTATTAAACAGAAAATGTTTGCAGTATTGCATGCAAAATCAACGGAAGAGAAATACGCACAATTACACTGGATGCTAGTTTCTGAATGTCCTCAAATCTTCTGACCTTCTTAAATCAGAAACTCCCTCCCCCTGTATATTTTCGACCTATTTCTTCTCTTATTAGACACACAAGTACGCACTTTGTCATCGGCAGGGATGAAGGGCGGCCTGCTGTTGTGATGTGAGCAAATTGTGGACGTTGGAGCCGCAGGGTCTTTTAAAGCGCAGTTGAAAAGAGTGAGGCGACATGGCTGGTGTATAAGTGTGGGAGGTGTGTGTGGGGGCGTGCAAGGGGGCTGGGAAAAGCAGCGCTCGGGGGGCTGCTGAAGCAGTGTAGTGGTAAGATGATGCCATAAGAAGGAGAAGAAGCGGGTCAATATATAGCCGAGCTGCAGTGCAAAGCAGGTCACTCCTTCAATTCATTCCACCGATGGAAAAGACAAGAGTGCCTAGGGGCATGGAGCATAACGGAATGGTTGTGTCTGAGCAAGCTCCCTCCATGCAGTCCGGCGAAAAAGCATGGACGGAGGCAGAGAATGAGGGTGGGAGAGAGAAAGGGAGGGATGGTGGAATTCAGGACAGGGAGATCAATCACTGAGCTCCCACGCAGGTGAGTGCTGCAAGGTTAATGATAACTGGCTCTTGGCATGGTACATGCACACCCAGGCACACACACTGCAACGCATGCACATAACACATTATATCCTCCCACGTTTGTCGGTCAAATGCGTCACAAGAGGCAAGACCGCCTGCCCTCACATATGCATTTCATGGCACACATCTTGCCGTGCCAGGGCACCCAGCAGAATATATGCAGTCGCAGCAAGAATCTGCTCGAGATTAAACAGGATGGAGGATGCAAATTCCCAAGAACGAGAAAGGGCCGACCATGAAATCGCAGGAAAATGGAAGGCGTAATTGGAAAATGATAGGAGGGTTACAAATTAATTTCAAAAATTACAGCGCAAAAAATTTGTCATGGCAGGGAGCTCTTTTCCAAAATGAAATCTGGATGGGAAGCTTAGAAGTGAGAGAGTTCAGTAAATATATAAAACACCACAAAAGGTGCAGTCATGCAGAGATCATCAGCCACTTACAGTGCATTTTTACAAAGGGTTTTTTGGGGTAATGCCATAGATTTGTGGGTTCCTAAAGAACTTTTGAGTGGATTCATTTTTTTGTAAATGGGGTATGTGACTGAAAAACCTGTCTGAAGTTATTGATGCCCCCCAACCCACTCTTCAGAAATTGTATATTTCAAGAACCAGGACAGAACCCTGGCTCCTGTACACAACCTTTTCCAACTTCTCCTCCCTGGCAGGACTCCTCAGGACTACCAGATATAAGAGTAGTTTTTAGTATTTTTTCTTAAATTCTGTCCAATAATCAGTATGGAACCTGTAAGGAGTGCAGCCAAAGGAAACGTCTTACTCATACAAAATCCCCATAGTTGATTTTAGACAGTTGTCTTGGACAACCACTTCATCCTTGTGCTAAGATCTGAATGAAGCTTCTGAGGTGACAGAATCTGTCCATCCCCAGGCATCAGAACAAGCAGAATTAACCTCAAATTAAGTGACAAATAGTAGGCAGAAACAAACATGGCCATGGCCTCTAGTCTCAGATTCAGCTCTGCTGCACTAAATAACATTTGAACATTTCCCTCTCCTATCAGAGCGGCTCAAAAACATCCATTACCTGACTCATCTAATTCAATAACAGCAAAATAAAAAACCCACAATGGCCAGCGTGACTCCTGAAAACCAGCACATTAAAGCAGCTAAAAGACATTTTATCAGAGCTCACTTCCTTCCCCACATGTGGGCCCGGGTGAAACATATAATTCTAAATCTGAATTCAATTTGAATAATATAAACACAATCAATCAGCATACAAAGCCTGTTATCACAAACTACTGAGCTCAAGGATAAACAAGTTTGTGTTGGTCCTCTCCAGCAATGAAAAATTACAGCCTTGTTGTCTGACTTGTTTCCTACTAGGGCAAACTATTTTGTTATATTGGCGACGGATATGCTTTTGAGGTTAGCGCACAGAATTATGGTGCTGATATGTTTTGACTGACAGCTTTGCAGGGGTCTGACTTTGAAGCTGATAAGATATATTTTGTCTCTTGGTGCTGTGTTGCGGCGAGCAAAGATTACACTGTTTCTGTTTACACATTCTGCCCCCATCCTGGAGCTGTTTCACTGTACAGCACAACACAATCTCCAATTAGTGCAAATGCACATGACAATGGGGTGTGTTTATATATATATATATATAATGTGTATATACACACACATTGGCTGTTCTGTTACAGTGAATAACCTTGTATGCTACAAAGGTTGTGAATATAATACATTTATACAAAGCACTTTACTGAGAGAGAGAGAGAGAGAGAGAGAGAGAGAGAGAGAGAGAGAGAGAGAGAGAGAGAGAGAGAGCGAGAGCGCGAGCG